>APFE030657076.1:0-60853 GCA_000404065.3 Pinus taeda
CCTCAAACCCCTTGTTAACTATGTGGAAAGAATATAAAACAACCCAAAAAAGACATATTTTTGAAAATTTATAAAAAATAATTGCATAACACTGATATAGAATCATATTCAATAATAATTGTAGTTAGAATAAAATTTCAATGATCTTGGCCATATCTCATATTTGTATGAAATTGTTTTTAAAAATATTCTTAAAAGACAAAATTGTTGAATATAATTGGAATTGTGCAAACAAATCTGTAAAGTAAATGGATTTGTTGTGGTGGAAATTGATGTTCTTCTTATGTGAATGGTCTCTACCAAAACAAAAATTAATCTGTAAGATGTATTACAAGTCCATGCCTCATTGAATAAACACACTCAATGTTTTCTTAATGAAGTCCTTGCCAGGGGCAAAAATAACGTCCACCTTCACGTTTTTAGATAAAATATCTTGATCAATTTCTTTATTTTCTTCTAGGACCTCGACAATTCACTTGACATTCTTCTTATTGATGTTTGAAAAAATAATTAGCCATGTATCAATATGCACTAATGATGTTATCAAACTCCGATGCCATTTTCTATTTTTTCTCTTCCAATTGAGTTTGTAACATGGTATTTGTAATTAGCTCAAAATCCCACAGCATGTATAAACTGTATAAGCCTTTTATAATATATATTACCCTAACATAGGCCTTACCTCTCATTTTCAATAGGTCACTACAAGAAGAATTGATAATCTGAAGTGTAGTGACCCTTTTATCCCATCCAAATTTGAATTGCTTCACTTGTTCAACATCTATTAACTCTTGGTTTTTCTTTTCAAGATCATAGTATATTGCAGCATGTTCTTAAAATTAACCATTTCATTGTCAATGAATTTCTTGTATTATATAAGATTACTATTAAACAAGTCCTTAAATATCATCATTTATTGTTACAAATGTGTTAAATTGAAAACTACTTGCCAGGCGTCATCAATAATTTTTAATTTTTGGCATATGTTCTCAATGATATATGCCTTCATGGAATTAAGCATATCCATAGACTTGCTAAATGTTTTTCGTACTACAGTAGCGAAAGTTGACAATGAGGGTGACCATACTTATAGTGGAGTCATTAATAGAGGAATTGGATTTGCAGTGTCTTCTAGTTTGTTTAATTTCCATTTCATCATGTCATTTTTTGCAAGCACGTTAGCAACATTTTGAGTAATTGCATCATTAGCATATTGACACACTACAGTGATCCCCATTGTATTAGTTCCATATAGATCAATATCCATGCATTCTTGATCAATAACATTCTTATTTTCAACCTTTACTTCAACTCTTTGTTAGGTCCCTATAATACTAGTGATTCCCCCATTACTATTGTCATTGTATCCCTTATTATTGTTGATGTGCCTGTATTGTCCCCATATTATTATTATTGTGCCCTATAGAAGCCCAATATTATTATTGTTGTTCTCTTATATTATTATTATTATCTTGACTTTGATTATATTGTGACCTCTTAGACTCCTATATATAGAAAGGAGGTCTTGTCATTTGTATCATCTAACAATTGTTCATTTATGTAATGTAAAGGAGGTTTCCCCCTCAAAGAGGCTGATTTTGATATCATTTCTCTATATTTTCTTCTATTGTGTGAGCTGGTTTCATAACAATTGGTATCAGAACTTTGGATTCTAGGGATTCGCTCCTCCAAATAGGTCATCGTGTAATGTTCACTATAACTTTGTTTCTACAATTTTTCATAAGTTAAAACTAAAACCCATTTCAGTAGAAATCGTGATGAACCTCTGGTATGAATTTCAGACTTTGTATCTCTATATGTTCAGATATATGATCCACAGAAGTTAGGGTTTTGTAGGCTCCTGAATTATATCTCAAATAGATAACCTCAGGAAAATTGTCATACCATTCTCTTTGAGAATCGGATTAAACTTTCATAAAAAGTTACAGAGATCTAATGACCTACAGTTTTCTTTCTATCAGTTTCAAGTCTGAAGGTGAAAACAGTAACACGTGGCACTTCGTACAATTTCTCTCTACTGAACCAGTCTATAATATGGTCGTCATGGGATATTAGACATAAATCCTCCTTAGAGAATATAATATTGATCAGACTTAGAGGGTCAGAAAGAGGACTGCACGTGCTACTACAGAATGAAAATTCAGACCTTGGAAATTGAAAATTACAGAGATACAATAGATTCAATATTGAGCTCCTACAAAGTGAGAAAAGGTGTGTATTTTTTTTTAAATTTTGCATAAGTTTAATTTGAAAAAAGTTTGAAGGAATTCAAAGGACATATTGAAGAATAATCATCATTAATTGATGCCCGAAAAAAAAAAGAAAAATGGAAACACCTAGTAAGCAACATAGAAGCTCTAGCATGACTTGTGCAAAAGAGAAAGAAATGCAACATAATATATCAACATTACGAGAGCAAGTGCAAAAAAATTCACTCTCACAAAAATTAATAGAAGCTAAGATGGATGGTTTAAAGAAAGGCGTGGCAGCTAAGATTGATGGTTTAAAGAAAGGCATGGAAGATAAGATGGATGATTTAAAGAAATACATTGAAGCTAAGACATAGAAGAAAAACTTAAAGGCAACATGGAAGATTTGAAGACAGATTTGACAAAGTTTCTACAATAAATTCTTCCTAATGGTGAAAGGGTAGTAAAGGGAACTCATCACGAGAAAAAAGAAATTTTAATCATGATTTCATAGAATCTAATGTTGGATTGAAGACCCACCATGTTCCAAAGATCAATATGAGGAAGTTTGATGCAAGGATCCTATAACACGGATACTATATATGGAGCCGTATTTCAATATCCATAATGTACAAAGAACAAAAAAGGTACACATTTCAACTTTATATTTGGAACCAAATCAGTTTATATGGCGTCAATGGATTTTCTCTCGTAAGAAAATTGTCACTTGGGTAGTTTTTATGGAAGAAATGATAACACATTATGAGGATACAAGAAGCAACACATTTCTTAGCCAATTGATAAATCTCAAACAAAAGGGTTCAATGATGGAGCACATTGAGGAATTCCAAAAATTGAATATAAGGGTAAAAGATATTCCAGAGGACCATAGGATTGATGTGTTTATAGGGAGTTTGAATTATAACATACAACATGAGGCTCACCTTCAGGATCCTGATTCATTAGAGAAGGCACTTAGGTTGGAAAGAAAAATGGAAAGTAAACTGATGGAAACAAGGAATCCTACCACTCACAAATATAAAGATGGAAGTATTGTTGCCCCTAGGCTTCCACAAACTACAAGGTTGACACCACAACATTTGGAATAAAAATGAGCAAAAGGGCTTTGCTACAGTTGTGATAGGAAATACACTAAAGGCCATAAGTGTGTTGAGAAGAAATTATTTCACATAGATTGTTAAGAGGATGAAGAAAAGCAGGAAGAACTGTCTAAAGAAGAGGATATACACTAGGAACAAACCTTAGAGAAAGAATAAATGAATCTGACCATATCTTGTAATGCATTGGTCATAATTACCACTTCTCAATTTATCAAGATAGGAGGACATATCAAGAAGAAAAAGGTAATAGTCTTGATTGATTCGGAAAGTACCCATTATTTTATTCATTGTAAGATAGCCAAAGAAACAAATTTCTTCCTATATCTAGCTCCAGAGTGTCAAGTGGTGGTTGCAAGTGGATGAACCATAAATTACTCTGGAAATTGCCATAATATCAAGCTATCCATGGAATAATATGTATTGAATAGCCCAATTCTTTCCATTTGAATGGCTGGTATTGATGTCATACTAAAGATGCAATGGCTACAATCTTTGGGTATGATAACTTTTAATTTTCAAGAACTTTTCATGGTTTTTTTTCCGAAGGAAAAGAAGTTGAATTAAGGGGTATTGGAGGGAAACTGAGAAATATAATTAGCTCTAACATAATGAAAAATATTCTAAAGAAATAACAATGAGGTGCAATTGCACAATTATGTTTGCTATAGGTTCCCAAATCGAAATCATATATTTCTCTAGATCTTGAAAAAGCCTTGGACAATCATTCCAAGGTATTTGAGACTCCAAAAGGCCTCCCACCTATTTGCTATCATGATAATTTTATTCATTTGATTCCAGGAAGTGTTCCTCCAAACATCAAGCCTTATAGATATCGTTATGCCCGAAAGAGTGAAATTGAATGTATGGATGAAAAAATGCTAGAGGCTGGTATAATTCAACCTAGTCAAAGTTCTTTATCTACTCGAGTATTATTGGTGCACAAGAAATATGGATCATGGCACATGTTTCTGGATTATAAGGAGCTCAACAAGCTCACTATTAAAGATAATTTTCCCATTCCTGTCATTAATGAATTATTGGATGAATTTCATGTATCAATTTACTTCGGCAAGTTCGATCTTCATTCAGGATATCATCAAATCAGAATGAAGAATGAAGACATTCTTAAAATAGCATTTAGAACTCATGAGGGTCATTATGAATTTTTGGTCATGCCTTTTGGCCTTACTAATGCATCTTCTACATTTCAAGGCTTGATGAATTCCATTTTCAAACCCTTCCTTAGAAAATTTATGTTAGTATATATTTATGATATACTAATGTACAAAAAGTCTTGGAAGGATCATGTTCAACATGTTGATAGGGTGCTCACACTACTCGAGGAGAAATAATTATATGCAAAAAGCTCCAAATGTTTCTTTTGAGTACAAGAGGACGAATATCTGGCTCATACTGTATCTCATGAAGGTGTTAAGCTAAACCCTAGAAAAATTAAATCCATTAAGGAATGGAAAATTCCCACATCCATAAAGCACCTGTGAGGATTTCTCAGGTTGAAATGGTATAATCACAATATTGTTAAGAATTATGGGATAATAGCAGCACCTCTAATAACATTATTGAAGAATGATGAATTTTCATGGACTCTAGAAGTAATGAAGGCCTTTGAACATATTAATGTGAAAACATGCCAAGCACTGATCTTAGCTATGCTAGACTTCACAAAAACCTTTATTATGGAATGTGACACCACGAGAAATGGAATTGGCGTTGTTTTAAGGCAGTAAGAAAGACCCAATGCTTTCAAAAGCCACACAATCAAAAAAAGTATTTACAAAAAGCTATTTATGAGAAGGAAATGTTGCGATACTACATGAACTTAATAAATCATGACCCTACCTAATGGGAAGACACTTCAAGGTAAAATAGGATCATGATAGTCTTAAATACTTTTTATAAAAAAGATTATCTTTAGAAGACTAGAAAAAATGGGTCACAAAGATGTTGGGTTATGACTTTGAAATCATCTACAAAAAAAAGGAAGCAAAATGTTGTGGCAGATGCATTCTTAAGAAAGGATAAGGATGTGGAAGCATTTCTTTGCACCATTTCTATTCTCCAATCAGATTGGATAAACAAAGCAAGGGTTGAATGGAAGAATGATGAAGAAGTGTGGGTAATCATTCAAAAATTCCAACAAGATCCCAAGACATTTGATACATTTAGCTAGAAAAATGATTCGTTATGGTACAAAGATCGCTTATACCTATGTAATAATTCCCAACTCAAATGAAATATTCTTAAGGAATTGTGCACCTCTCCCTTAGGAAGGCACTCAAAATTTCTAAAAATTTATCATGGGGTTAAGAAGTCATTTTTTGGGGATGGCCTTAAATCTGATGTTCAAAATTTTGTGGTGGAATGTTTGGTTTTCCAACAAAATAATGTTGAAACAATTAAGAGGCTAGGCCTATTACAACCTTTATCCATTCCATGTTGATGTTGGAAGGAGGTTTCAATGGATTTTATCACAAGTTTACCCCAATCTGAAGAAAAGAGTGTCATGATTGTAGTAGTTGAGAGACTTACCAAGTATTCACTCTTTTTTGCATTATCTCATCCATTTAAATCCAGTAGAATTTCTACTGCATTAATGGAAACAATTCAAAAGCTACACGGAAACCCAAAGATTATTGTAAGTGACAAAGATCCCATTTTCACTTAAAAATTTTGGACAAAATTATTTTCTTGTCTTAGTAGTCAATTAGCTCATATCTCATCTTATTATCCTCAATCTAATGGGAAAACTAAGATAGTAAATAAATGTTTGGAAGGATATCTTCATTGCTTTGTATATGATAAATAGACACAATGGCTAAAATGGTTGCCTCTAGCTCAATGGTGGTATAGCACTTCCTTCCATACTACAACAAAAATGACCCCATTTATGGCACTTTATGGATATCATCCATCATCCAGCAAATCATATTTAAGAGAAAATTTTAAGGTTCAATCAGTGGAAGATCACATCTAGAATCAACATCAAGTCCTCCAACTCCTAAATAATAACGTTACTTTGGTGAAAAATACAATGAAACAACAGGGAGATCAACATTGCAATGAAAGAAGATTTGATGTAGGTGATTGTGTATTTCAATGGATACAACCATGTAAACAAATGTCCCTAAAGCAAGCTAAGAATTATAATAAATTATCACCAAATTATTATTTTATGTACAATGTGTTACAAAAGATTGGTACTATGACATAAAAATTGGAGCTTCCTGTAGCTTCCCAAGTGCACCCAGTTTTCCATTTTTCATTCTGAAATAAAGTTATCGGTGACAATCTCCCAGTTCAAACAATATTTCCATAAATTGATGAGGAAGGAAAAGTCATATTGGGACCTGAAGCAGTAACAGAAACAAGAACTCGACACCTACGAAATCGATCAATTTTAGAGTATCTCATCAAGGGGAAGAACTTACCCACTAAAGATTCCACATGGGAGGATGATAATTTTATACAGAAGCATCCAGAACTACTCAGGCATTGAGGAAGACACTTTTTTGAAGGAGAGGAGCATTTTATATCCCTATAATACTAGTCATTCACCCATAACTATTGTCATTGTAGCCCTTATTGTTATTGTTGTGCCCCTATTTTCCCCATATTGTTATTATTGCGCTGCATAAAAGCCCACTATTATTATTGTTGTTCCCTTATATTATTATTATTGTTATGTTGGCTTTGATTATATTATGACCCCTCAGATTCCTATATATAGAATGGAGGTTTTGTCATTTGTATCATCCAAGAATTGTTCATTCGTGTAATGTAAAAGAGGTTTCCCCCTCAAATAGGCTAATTTTGAAGTTGTTGCTCTATCGTTTCTTCTATTTTGTGACTTCGTTGCATAACACTCTCATTTTTTTTAGGCTATTGTCATATCTTTTAGTTTGCAATGTGATAGTACCTTCATCAAAAATAATTTCCTATTCTACGATTTGGTGCATTATACTTTGATTCTATTTTAAATGAATAGCAACTGAGTTGGGTTGTTCACTCCTATTAGTTTCCACGTTTATAGCGTATTACATTCTTTCTCTATTCATGACACTTTTAGATTTTCCTATTTGAACTGTATGACTTTGGTCATGAAATAATTTGCAAAAATTATCTTGCTCGTCTTGATGACTCGGTAAGTCACAAATAATTAGTTTTCTAGAACTATGATTTTTTCTCATTCCTATATTTATCAATGGCGTTGCACCAGTAATAGGTGTGGAAGTCGAATATTGTTTCATTGGATTTATGGATTTTTATTTCTGTCTTGCTTTAACTACTATTTGGCCATTCGTTATCAATATTTGTTGTTTTATTTTCAACAAATTTAATAATGTATGTGTTGTGTAAACATATTTTGAATTAGATAGATATTTGACGAGACTATTTTCTTGCACATTACGACATCCAAAATTTTCATTGGTTCTTTATTCATATGTAATTTAGGTTATTAGGGAAAACAAAATGAAAATACCATGGGAAAAAGAGAGAGAAATAGTGAATTGATAAAATGCATTGAATACCACATGAGTTGAAGCTTTTGATAGAGTTCGTGTGTTCATAAGGTATGAAATGAGCAAATACAAATCCCTATACAATTTTGCAGAAAAAGAAATCATTGGAAAGAGAATTACAAAAGAAACTGAGAAATAGAGAAAATGAACCATTGAATAATGTTAAATTTTTTGAGAAGTGAGACAAGGAACGTAGTTGTTAGTGCAAATGTCTATGTTTCTCTTATTTTCCATTGGTAGATTTAAATACCACTTCATTAATTGTATAAGTGCAAATAGATTGGTTCCTTTATATGCTACTTATATTCATATCAAACGTCATGTAAATTCACAATTTGATCTTGTAGTCTCAATTAACAAATGTTGTTATTCTTTGCATGGAAGCTATCATATGCGACCCTCTTAAGCAGTAACAATTGCAAATATCAAATCGAACATTTCTTGCAAGTAATGGAAATAAGTATCGATATTGAAAAACCATCTTGTCCACTTAATAGATATTTTACTCTTGAATTAATATCTTTGAAATACCTATCATAGAAATAAAAATTTGCAATAGGTTTTCCAAGGCATTTTTTGTCTTAAATTGTCCAAAATTTGTCAACAATTTCTTGGACTCATCGTTTTGGGTTGGAATTTCTACTCAATATGACAATTGTACAAGTTTATAAAGTGGATAAGTACATAGATTCAAAATTTAAAAAAATCATGAGAATTCTGAAAATTATCTTTGAAATCGACAACAATAATTGTTAACACTTGTTAATAAATACTATGCATAAATGCTCTTAACTATTGCTATCATGAATTGATTTAGTTACTAAGTTTTCCCTCACCACTAAATCCTAACGATTTGTTTTATTTTGATATTGCAATATGAATAAAACTGAATGGAATTTTTTTTATCAACCTTTGATACATGCTTTTCAAGATCATGGTACAAAGCTACTTGCCATAATGCATTCCATCTAGCTTCTTATACATTTTATCATGTTTTCTGAAAAGGGTTATCATTTACTAAAACCATTAACCATAATTAATAATGTGATGCCAATAACCCTCATCACAATTTATCCTTAGCCATTTTCACATTCAAATGTGATTTATATATTTATGAACACATTTAACACTTTCAATAAATAGCAATTGAAAATTTCAAAGCAAGCATTAAGAGTAGCTAGTAAAATAAATCTCGAAATACAAATATTATTTGCTTTCTTACTTTTGTAGTAGTTATTCTTTAATGGTGTCGATATATGTGTACTAAATAGTAGGGATGTATGAAATGAAATAAATATGAATTCATTTTCATCATGTACACCGTAAATTATAAAATAATTTTCTGATTTTCCAGAAATGTTATCTCTAATTTTTTATTGGTTGAGTGAGCTCTGATGGGGCATAATTCCCCTGTTGGAGGGAATTTTATTTTTTGGTATTTTTCATTTCCTCACAAATAATTTTGAAATAATAAATAGCAGTGTATCTAGATAACAATGAAAACTAGTGAGTTGTCATTTAGAAATACTAGTAAAACTATCACTAATTAACCATTAATATCCACTATGTAAATCCACGCACAATGATGTTATCACAACCAGTTACAAAGATATCAATAAAGCCATATCTATTCATATTACAAAATACCCCTTTATATATCTATTTTACGAGTTCAAGTATATATCTTTCTTTTAAAGGACCAATATTTAGCATTTGATTGAGTTGTCCTAGATTAGAGAAAACGTTACAAGTTTTAGCTAGTGTATATTAATTACTGAATGGATATTTTCACTAATTAGTTGATTATTTTTGCATAAATATCTTCGTAGAGTAGAGGCTACTTTCATACCCAATAATGCCTTTCAGTCAGTCGTATTGTTAATTGATAAATATGTTGGAATTAAAGGCTTTTATTGCTGATTATGGAGCGTGATTGTTTAGAGGTCTTTGTTTCAGCTGGATGTATACCCCAAGAAGTTTGTACACCTTGTTAGCACCTAAATCTTCCTTAGGCTTGAAGAAGGCAAAATTTAGGGTAACCACAAAACACACTCAGTTTGGTAGCTAGCCCTACCACCAGAACAAGAGAGGGCTTTCTCCGAGTCACGCTCAGTGAATAAGTAAATGAAACAGTCTGAGATGACTTACAGTGAAATATTGATCTTAGGCTAGTAAGTTAATATGGATACAAGAAGCAATTTTTTATGAATGACTGAGTTTTTGGGATGGTATGGGACCAACGGATAGCAATGAACAGATAATTTAATACAGAGGCATGTATTACTTCGTGAGGCAAGACAGGTGGAAAGTCTAGCAATTTAGTTTGAAAGAACGCAGAATGGAGAGATTTCTTAGGAGGGTGAAAAGGGAATAAGTACAGGAATATTTTTCAACAGAAGAAATAACACTGAACATGAATTTTCCCACAGGCAAAGAAATAAAATTGAATTCTACCCTATCTAACCTAGAAAATTTCACTGCAAACGAATATGCAATGACATGTGAAACATAAACGAAATACATATGAAACATAAGAGACACATTTGCTGCACTCACAACCACATGAATCTCATGAAATAGAGCTGTTTCCTTTCATTAATCCTTTGTCAAAATATACAATGAAGAAACAGAGTTTCTTTCCCACAGTCTCCCAAAAATTACAAGCCAACCAACCCTTTGCAAATAGTTCGCAGACAATATATAGAATGTGCGATGAGGACATAGAATGACCAAGGGTTGGGGAGTTTCTCAAATCATTACAAAATGGAGATGGAAAGTGAACCATTAGCTACAGGTGCAGCTTTATAAAATTACAAATGGCTTGGGTGACTATTTGCCTTCTTTTGCCACTTGGATAGAAGCCAATCTAGAGTGAAAATGCTTTAAACTTTGCCTTATGTGCCAAAAAAGTGAAGTGTAGATGAGCGGGCCCACTTGGAGAAAGTCGCAAATGGAAATTTCGCGAAACGGAGGTGAATTTGTCCCTTTTCGCTATATGCGCTGCGCCAAATTCGATATGTGCCGCGCAAATTTGGAGGCAATTTTGAGGCACCTGCAGGAGTCCAAAATATTCCCACGTTTACTTGTTTGAAATCCTGGCCTATCTAATTTCCAACCCAAGTGGAATTTTTGAATTTGGTGCTCATTTTCCCCTCCAAATATTTATTCTCCCAAGAATGCTTCCTGTGTGTCAAAATAGGGGCAGAGAGGCCATTTTTTGGGTGTTTTTGGCCTCCTGGAGACTCAAATCATGTCCAAATTTCTTGTCCAAGAACCAGTAGTCATGATTTAGCATGCAGAATCGAAAAATTCAAGTCATTTCCAATTTGGAGCTCCCAATCCTAAGCATCGCGCCAGTGGCACGGCGCACTGGGAGAAAAAACTTGTGTTGTGACCAAAAAATTTCCATGTGACCAAAATTGCACCAAATTTCTTGAAATTTGCACTAGAGGTTCTCTAAGAGGCACTATGCTCGGCCACAGAGGCTTCAGCCAAGATTCGAAGTCGATCTTGCTCCTTTTGCCTCTTTTGTCTCTCGGTTGCTCTGCTCAATTTTTCCTTCAAGCTCCTTATCCGAGCCTTTGAACTCATGTTCCATGCCCTGTAATGATAAACCATCCTCCTCAATATGGTTTTGTCTCTGGTAGCCTTCTCTAGTAGGCTCTCAAGGTGGATGTTGATCCGCTCTAACCAGGACTCACGATCATTGTTAATCTCTTGCTCCAAGGTGGTGAGCTCGATCCTCCTTTGTTGGCCAGCTTGTCGATTCTCACGAATGCTTTGCAGCTCCATGATCCCATGCTAGTCCTCAAGTTGTTTGCTCCTATACTCTGCATACCTGATGATCCATTTGGCCCTCTCAAAATTGAGTGACAAGTCTTGAATCTCCGTGTTCTGCTCCTAAATGGTCATCTTATGTTTGGCACTCTCCACATATGCATCATCATCCTGAATGAGGATGAAGTCAGCCTCCTGTTCACCTGATGGCTCCTCATCATGCATGGGCCTCTTGCCCTTGTCCTATACCTATGTCGTCGATGCCGGAAGTGAGGCGCCTTCCACCCTGGGTGGAGATAACACTCGCTTTGCTGTTGCAAACAAGTGCCTATTACCTCTCTGATATGTAACGAATACTGGCATAGTATTGGTCTCATGGCGCTCATATTAATGAGAAGAACCACCTATCTCATGCTCTACCTCTGATAGTACCTGTGAAGTGCTGAAGAGGTCAGGAGAGATGAAGTCCTCCCAACCAATGCCTTGCAATCCCGACTAATGATCCACCAAAATCCGGATAAGAGCAAAGTGATAAACACTGTTAAGTTGCTACTGAGGGGTCTCATGCTGCATGAAGGTGTTCATCCTCTCTATGTTCCTGCATATAAAAAATGGGAGGTTCATCATCCTCACCCTGGTAAAGTGCATGAGCAACTTGATGTGATAGGCATATAGTTGAGAGAACCTCCCCTCACAGCTGAAGTACTTCATGATCAATTTCATGAGCGGAGCATACTCATCTTTCAAGTATCTGAATGGAAAGATTCTTGTGAGCTGCCCCAAGAATCTGGCCTTAATGTAAGGCTTATAGTGTTGCCTATCAACCTTCTTTCTCTTATGCCATTGTTCTCCAACATTTGGTATGCCTGTTGCCACTGAGATAGTTTCGGGTGTCAATGTGAAGGTGACCCCGACCAGGATAGACTGACCTCCATGTAGGTGAAGCACAAAAATACGGGCCAACTCATGATGAAATCTAACATTAGCCACCGTTTGACAAAATTCAAAACATGATAGGTGCTGGAAGCATGACATGGCAAGAGGGTAGGCCTGCAATTCAGTGAGGGTGGTTGGCTTATCCCTAACATGTTTTCCACTCTTGTGATGTCTCCTGGGAGCATGTTCTTCCAAGGATGTGTTACTTTGTGTCTCCATCTCATACCCTGGTGAATGCTCTAATGCCATGACTGTTGTGTGTACTGTACTTAGGCTGCACTTTGATGATGGTGTGAAGCTGGGTGCTTTTTGTGATATTTCCCACCAAGGGGAAGAATGAAACAAGGGAGTATTAGGAAGGGAGTAATATGATGGGAATAGGGGTTATGGGGAGAAATTTGTATAGGGATATGTAGGAGGTTTGGGTATTTGATAGTGTAGAGTTTTGGGGTTTTGACAAGGTAGGGTTATGGGGTGGTATGTTGACCAAAGTGTGGAGGGATAGGGGATAGGGTTTGGTAGTGTTTTAGGGTAGGGATAATAGGAAGAATGAGAAAGGGAGGATAGGGAAAAATGGTAGGAAAACAGAGGCTTGGCATCAACACCACAATTATGCAACCCTAGCAACTATGGCCTTTGGTGTTTTCTTGTGGTTGGTTTTATGAGTTTTGTTGCATTTAAAAATAGCTATAAACCACCATATCATTCATAAACTTTGATGAGAAAGCCATGACATACAGCCTATCTGTCAATTTGATGGGTATCACAAGCAATTTGAGGTGATTTGGCATGATGTCGGCGCTTTGTGGGTGTGCACCGCATGCCAAACCCAGTGCACCGCACCCTGGGTGTGCATCACGCCTGTTGAAAAAATGCACTGAGGGTTGGCTCTGTGTGCACCACGCCCCTCAATGTGTGTGCCGTGCCTTGGAAACTGCCTCCAACTTACTCTAAATGCGTGCTTTGTACTCTCCAACACTTTTCACTCTTTCTCTATGACCTTGATTTGCACAACGACTTTGATTTTGGTGGAAACTTGTATATAAAGGCTTTGAAGTCATGGGTTTAATTTTTTCCTCTTCAAAAACCCATTTTTCTAATGTTGTGTTTTGACACTTTTTCACTGACTTAAAGCAACACTGATTTTCACTTTTCCCTTTCAAATTTTAGCCCAAACGATGAAATTTTCGGCACTCTTTGCAGGGATTGCATGACAGGGAATTTGGCCACAGAAACGAGGACTGCACCTGAAGAAATCAACTGATGACTTTTTTGACAATTTTATCACAAATGACACTGTTTGACTTTTCTTCAAAACAGAGTTTTGAAGAACAGTCGAAGTCTATCAACATGACAATGAAACTCTCTGAATCATAACTTTGTAAGGATCTCACTCTAGCCTGCATGGCTTTATTGGACATGTTTAAAGACCAAATTGATTAATCCCTAGACCTAATGATCGAAAATGACTTTTGTCCATTAAAGGACCAGACCTTGACTGTCATGAACTTTGGTGATCATTGACAAAAGACCTAAGCCAGTAGGAGCTAGACATGAGGGGGAAATGACTAGCATGACCTCTTCCATTAGATTATGGCATGTCCCTAGTAGAATGCAGCTAGGTGAATGGAGCAGGACACCTAAAAATGAAATGCATAAAGAGTTTTGATCTCTGAAGGAGGACTAACTAGACTGACTCTAACATTGGCTCCATGGGGGGATGGTAGCTCCTTGGAGGTGCCAAGAACAGTAGATATCTGGAAGAGCTAGACAGTGCTTTCGTCCATTGGGCTATGGAGTCATTATTTCGACAAACAACACAGGACTCTGACTCATTTGTTAAACTGAAATGACCAAAAAAAATGACTCAAACGTGACATTGAAAGGACTTGAAGACTAACTTGACAAACTCTAACCAAACTGAAATAAAAATGGTATTTACAATCACAGTGGAAGTAGCATTAATAACTCAGAAATGGTACTGCTTGAGTAGCTGACCATTGATCGGCCCTCCTAGACAATCTTCCCCGTTCATTTACTTTAGAGGAGAGGCATTCTAACCCCGATATGCTGCAATTTTAAAGGGACCTTTCCAGAGGTTATCGATCTTACCGTGCTTACCATTTTCCTCATTCCTTGCATCCCATTTCAACACCACATCATCCAAATGAAATTTGTCTGCCTTTGCTTTTCTGTCATAAATTTTCTTGATCTCCTCCTGCAATTTGGATGTATTCTTGAAAACTTATTCTCTGGTCCGCTGCAAGTGGACCATTTGATTCAACGTTCTCTGCATGGGATCTTCTTCACTACCGGCCTCCTAAAGAAGTTTGACCACCGGGGCAGTGAGAGAGGTAGGAAATATTGTATCAACTCCATAAACAAGCTCGAAAGGTGATGTACCTATGGATTTCATCTGACTGACTCGATCTACCCAAAGTGCATTGACCAACCTCTTATGCTAGCTCCTCTTGTTTATTTCCTGCAGCTTCTTGATGACGTTGACTAAAGATTTGTTTGAAGACTCTGTGAATCCATTTCCTTGCGGATGATAGGTATTTGAGTGACCCAAAATGATGTGATATTTATGACAAAACTCTACCATGCTTTTTTCTTTGAAAGTTGTTGCGTTATCAGTGATCAACTTATTCGGGAAACCAAAGCGAGACAAGATGTTATTTTCAAGGAATGAAATGATTACCGCATCTGTAGCTTTTCTGGTGGGAATTGCCTCGATCCATTTCATGAAATAATCTGTTGCTATGAGGATCCATCTATGCTAACCAGAAGAAGCAAGATGAATTTCACCAATGAAATCCAATCCCCATTGCTGGAAAGGAGCACTCACCTCAATAGGTTTAAGTGGTAAAGGTTGTAACTTCTGCTTTCCTTCGAAAATATAACACTTATGACAATGCTTGACCATCTTATATACATCAGCAAACAATGTCAGCCAATAGTACCCTGCTCTCAGAATTTTATTTGCTATTGACTTCAAAAAAAGGTGACCACGACAGTCTCCTTGGTGGTAGTCCTCCATGACCTCCTTTGCTTCCTTTTCCACCAAACAATTTAATAGAACACCACCGAGATCTTTCCAATACAGTGCTGATTTAAGAATGCAAAACTTGGCAGCCTTCAATTTGAGTGTTCTCTCTTTGTTTCTAGCCATGCCAGGTGGTGGTGACAAATTTTTAAGCACGTATATGATATATGAATACCATGGAGAAAGAGAAAACATTTCAGATACCTGAATTGACGATCCTTCCTCATTCTCATCAGACATAACAGAGATCAAATCTATGTCCAAGGCGTGCAAGTTTGATTCCGCCATTAACTTTTCCAATCCCTGTCCTTTCACCAACTTTGTGGGCTTTACTTCCACATCATATTCCAGCAAGGCTGCAATCCACTTGCCTCGTCTTCCTTCTGGATCAGTCTACGCTAAAACATCTTTGACAGCAGCATTAGGAACATAGGCCAAAAAATGAGAATGTAGAATATATACCCGGAAATATTTCAATGCCTTCACAAGTGCAAGGGCTTGCTTCTCAATGATGTTATATTTTAAGGCTACATCTGTTATAGCTCTACTGAAGAATGCAATGGATCTTTCATGATCCTCTCTTTTTTGCAATAAGACAACTGCCATAGTATGCTCCGAAGCAAATGAAGACAATATGAAATCCTGAGTGTAGTCCGGGTTGACTAGAACTGGAGTTGAGGAAAGAGCCAATTTGACGAAATTGAAAGATTTTACACCATCCTCCATCCATTTAACTTGGCTGTCCTTCTTAAGCATGTTTTTCATTTCTCTTAGGTTTTCAGCAAGATTAGGTACAAAGCGGCGTAGAAAGTTCATTTTACCATTGAAGGATTGTATCTATTTCTTATTCCGGGGAAAATCGATTTCCTGAATTACTTGCACACGTGTTGGGTCAATACGAATGCCATCTTTTGAGATAATGTGCGCGAGTAGTTTGCCTTCCTCCATGGCAAACAAGCTCTTCTTCAGATTCAGTGACAAGCCATATTTTCTGCACTTTTGGAAGACAGTTTTTAGATGGTACATGTGCTCTTCATCAGATTTGGAAAACACTGTCAAATCATCCAGGTACACCACCAAAAAGACATCCTTCTCATTCGAAAAAGCCAAGTCCATTGCATGCTGAAATGTGGCACCTTCGTTCTTTAAACCGAAAGGCATTTTAGCGTAATGAAAGGTTCCCCATGGAGTGGTGAACGTTGTCTTGTCTCGATCATCTTTATGGACAGAAACTTGGTTATAGCCGAAATAACCATGAAGTAGTGACATACGAGATGCTCCTACTACTTGCTGAAGTATATGGTCCATTTTCGACAGTGGATAGTTGTCTTTTAATGAAACTTTATTGAGATTTATAAAATCAATGCATAAGCGAATCTCACCTGTCTTCTTTCGTACGGGCACCAAGTTAGAGATCCAATCCGAAAATCTGATGGGCACAATGGTCCTTGATTTGTACAACCTGTTTATCTCCTTTTCAATTGATGGCAACAACTTGGGATTTAGCCTTATCAACTTCTGTCTGAATGGCTTCTGATTGGGCTTGATGGGTATAGTGTGTTGAATTATATTGGTATTGTATGTCTTTAAGTCAGAATAGTCCCAAGCAAACACATTTGCAAATGAAGGCATCAAACTGATATATTTCTTCTTGATCTTTGGTGGTAATGCTTTGGACAATTTTACCAATTTAGGATTAGCAGTTGTTCTGATGTTGACCTCTTCCACACCCTTCTCTGTTTGCTACAATGTTGGCTTGCGGGCTACATCATCTTGATCAAAGAGTTCTTCGAAAGGTATCAAGCCTTTACGAATAACGTTATTCTTCAGCTGCAACACATCCATTTCATTGGTCTACACCTCTTCTGTACCATTACCTTTACCATCGTCATTTTCTACATCAATTGAGGTCTCTTTGAAATTGCCTTTGTTTTGTAGAAAATCATCAATCTCCTCATCTTTGAAAACTTGCCAATATCTCTGATTGTATGGAATGGTTGGACGATGCTTGACATGGATTTCAAATTTATTGCTGGTGTTCATTGGGATCTTAAAACTACTTGTTGCCTTAGCAAGAGCATCAGCAATACTATTTTGTATACAAGGCACACATGTCAAGGTGTATTATGAAAATAATTTTAGGATGTCTAGAACTGCGTTACGGTAAGCTCGCATCGTAGGATGCTTTGCTTGATATTCACCTCTGACCTGCTTGATAACCAATTCAGAGTCACCATAAACTGAAATCCTCTTAGCATTCAACTTTCTTAGAATCTTTAGGCTAGCAATCAGAGCTTCATACTCAGCTTCATTATTTGAAAAATCAAAATCCAACTTGTAAGAGCATACCCGCACGTTACTAGGGACTTTGTTTTAGGCGGAGAAAGGACTGCGTACCCAAATTCCAATTCCAACGCCATCATTTTCCACTACTCCATCAAAATCCATGGTCCACAAACCTTCTTCCTCCTCTTACAAGTGTAGAAAATCTGTCTGTTGTGCTTGGTCTGCTTGCTGTCCATTACTTTCAGCTGATCACTCAAAGTGGTTCTGCTGTTCTTGTTCTTCTTTCTCTAAAACTCCTCTGAAATTTTCTGTTATTTACAGAATATCATCTGCTTCTACTAATTGACTATTGATATCATTGAAACTATCTGAATACAAAACGAAAGACTCTAAATCTGTATGTACATAATTAGTCAGATGATTTATCGGTTTCTCCTTGCTTGTGATCATGTATTTCAGTTTTTGTTCCCGATACAATTTCCTCATTTGGCCAAACACCATAATCGTTGCATAGGAGAAATCTAGCTATAGTGTCCCTTTCAATTTCACTACCCAAGACCTGGAAAGAAGCATGCCAAACCAGGGAGGAATATCTGCTACAACAACATCCATCAAAACATTCTTCATTGGGAGATGATCCAGACTCACAACCAAGTCTTTGATGAGTCCTATACATATTACTCTACTGGAATCAAATGAATAGAGATCATGGTATTGCTGGGTGATGTCCAGACCAAGCTTATCCATGATAGCCTTGGGCATGAGATTGTGAGAAGCTCCGGAATTGAACATGGCATTTTGTAGCACAAAGTCATGCAATCTTAAACTGATATAAAAAGGTGGCACATCACTATCAGGAGACTCACCATTCAATGCTGGCCCAAAGATCATCTCAGGTTGATCATGTTCGACATTCACCATGTCGGACATTGGGTCCAAATTCAACATTTTAGATACCTGCCCTCTATAACTGATGTTCCTCATTATTTCAGTGAAGGGAATGGATACCTTTAATTTATAAATCTCATTCTCTAAATTAAAACCGGGAATATTTTCTACCTCTTTGACTGGGATATCTTTCCTTTCCTTTTCTTTCGATGCAACTTGCTGATGTGATTGTTCTGTTGATGGTAATTTGTTGCTATCCGGATCAACCGCCTCCTTTCCTTTCCTTTGTGCAACTAATGAATCATTCTTTGATGCCTCAACATCCTTCCTTTTTTGAATTTGTTTGACCAGCACATCTCTGTTTCTAAGTTAATATTGCTACTATTGGGTGAACAGAGCATTCATATAGCCTCTTTGGTACTCATCTGATTCTTCCTCCAGGACGGTGTCATTTGCTAGAATGAAATCTACATCTTTGTGTACAGCTGAACTTTTTGCATACTACTCATCCTCAGTAAGATAAATAGGCAAATAATCGGGAGTAAAGAGGTGGTTTTCTTCACCTATTATATTCCCGTCCTCATCTGATTCCGATACATGCACAAAATTTTGCTGCAAAGGTGTCTGTACTGGCTGTTGTGCTGTCTGCTCTTGGGCTCACTGATCTCTCTATCTTATTCTATATTGTGGTTGTTGTTGACCACGAAAGTTAGGATTTCTAACTTGTGGTTCAGTTTTGTCAAGTTTCACTCTTTCAAGCATCTGCTCTACCTTCCGAAGTAGTAGATCTACTGAGGAAGACTCTTCTTTCGCGGTGACCTTCTTCTCTGCCTTTGTTCTAGCACCCTTGGTCAGTAGATTTACTTCAATGCTGACCGCTATCTTCTGCATGTCTTCCATTGTGGTCGGTTCTCTCTCTCCTAATTGAAATGCCATGTCAGCATCAAAACCATCTGGGAACTTCACCATGGCTAGTCCCACAGGTGGCCTTAGATGATCTGGAATTTCGTTATAAACTGAATTGAATCTAATGCAATAGTCTTGGACCAACTCACCAACGTTTCTTTTGATTTGCTCATATTCAGCAAGAATTTGAAGAGGATTCTTTTTCACTTCCCAGCGGTTTAAAAATTTTCTTTGTAGGTCGGCCAAGATAGTGATATGTGCAGCCGGCAAACCTCTGAACGATTTCCTCACTTCACCTGCAAATGTCTGTACAAAAAGTCTCATTGCCACATTCTCCACATCGATCTCATGAAGTTCATAGAAATCTGCCATTCTTTCCACATGTTGGTGAGCAGTAATGCTGTTAGGAGTGCCATCAAAAAATGAGATTTTTCTTTGATAATCTGTGGGCATGTCATCTAAGACTTGAGGCAGAACAAGGGGTGCAAAACAGGCAGCCATCACTCTTGGTGGATTGGGCCTCGGAGGTGTTGGAGAAGTGTGCACAGTTTGTAAGGGACTAGCAATTGCAGTTTGCAGCTGAGCTATAATGTAGTTATCAATTGACTAGTTAGCCCTTTCCACCTACAAGTCTACAAGAAACTGTGGATTGTGGACAGTAGAGTCAACCGCCCTTTCGGATTTGGTTTCGAACAATGATAGTTCAAATTGCTCATCAAACTCTAGCTCTTCAAGATACTCAAAAATGTTCGGGCATTAATGGAATTTGAACACGGGAGATATAGAGCTTTCTTGATGATGAATTCTTGAAATCAAATTGGGATTTTTGTAGATGTGTGGAGGATCTGGATCTCGATTAGCTCTGGTATATTTTCTAGAAGCTAGCGTGCTATTGAGAAAAATCAAAGGACACAACCAACTCACTCAGCCTATCAAATCCTAAACTTATCATCCGAAAGCTTAGAATTATCACGAATTAAGGGGATTGATTTCATCCCCAGCGAAGTCGCCACTATGTTAGCACCTAAATCTGCCTTAGGCTGAAAGAAGGCAAAATTCAGGGTAACCACAAACCACGCTCAGTCTGGTAGCTAGCCCTACCAGAACAGGAGAGGGATGTCTCCAAGTCACACTCAATGAATAAGTAAATGAAACGGTCTGAGATGACTTACATTGAAATATTGATCTTAGGCTAGTAAGTGAATATGGATACAAGAAGCAATTTTTTATGAATGGTTGAGTTTCTGGGATGGTATGGGACCAACGGATAGCAATGATCAGAGAATTTAATACAAAGGCACAAATTAATTCATGAGGCAAGACAGGCTGAAAATATAGCAATTTAGTTTGAAAGAACGCAGAATGGAGAGATTGCTTAGGAGGGTGAAAAGGGCATAAGTACATGAATCCTTTTCAACAGAAGAAAGAACACTGGACATGAAATTTTCGCATAAGCAGAGCAATAAAATTGAATTCTACCTTATCTAACTTAGAAAATTTCACTGGAAACGAATATGCAATGACATGTCAAACATAAAAGAAATACATATGAAACATAAGAGACACATTTTCTACACTCACAACCACATGAATCTCATGAAATAGAGCTGCTTCCTTTCATTAATCCTCTGTCAAAATATACAGTGAAGAAATAGAGTTTCTTTCCCACAGTCTCCCAGAAATTACAAGCCAACCAACCATTTATAGATAGTTTGCATACAATATATAGAATGTGCCATGAGGAGATAGAATTACCAAGGGTTGGGGAGTTTCTCGAATCATTAGAAAATGGAGATGGAAAGCCAACCATTAGCTATAGGTGCATCTTTACAAACATGACAAATGGCTTGGGTGACTGTTTTCCTTCCTTTGCCACTTGGATAGAAGCCAATCTGGAGTGAAAATGCTCTAAACTTTGCCTTATGTGCTAAAAACGTGAAGTGTAGATGAGCGGGCCCACTTGGAGAAAGTAGTGAATTGAAATTTTGCGAAACGGAGGTGAATTTGGTCTTTCTCCCAATATGCGTTTCACCAAATTCTATATGCATCGCGCCACTTTGGAGGATGTTTTGAGGCACTTGTAGGAGTCCAAAATGTGGCCAAGTGTGCTTGTTGGAAAGCCTGGCCTGTCTACTTTCCATCCCAAGTGGAATGCTTGAATTTGGTGATCATTTGACCCTCCAAATATTCATTCTCCCAAGACTGCTTCTTGTGTGTCAAAATACGGGCAAAGAGGCCATTTTTTGATTGTTTTCGGCCTCCTAGAGACTCAAATCTTGCCCAAATTTCTTGTTCAAGCAGCAGTAGTCATGATTTTGCATGCTGAATCCAAAAATGCAAGCCATTTCTAATTTGGATCTCCCAATCCTAAGCGCCGCGCCAGTGGCGCGGCGCACAGGGAGAAAAAACCTGTTTTGTGACCAAAAAATTTCCATGTGACCCAAATTGCCCCAAATTTATTGAAATTTGTGCTGGAGGTTCTCTAAGAGGCACTATACTGGGCTACAGATCCTTCAACAAATATTCAAAGTCGATCTTGCTCCATTTGCCTCTTTTGTCTCTTGGTTGCTCTGCTCAATTTTGCCTTCAAGCTCCTTATTCAAGCCTTTGAACTCATGTTCCGTGCCCTGTAATGATAAACCATCCTCCTCAGTATGGATTTGTCTCTATCAGCCTTCTCCAGTAGTCTCTTAAGGTGGATGTTGATCCGCTCTAACCAGGACTCACAGTCATTGTTAAAATCTTGCTCCAAGGTGGTGAGCTCGATCCTCCTTTGTTGGGAAACTTGTCGATTCTCACGGATGCTTTGCAGCTCCATGATCTCATGCTGGGCCTCAAGTTGTTTGCTCCTTTTCTCTAGATACCTCATGATCCATTTGGCCCTCTCCAAATTGAGTGACAAGTCTTGAATCTCCATGTTCTGCTCCTGAATGGTCATCCTAAGTTTGACACTCTCCACATCTGCATCATCATCCTGAATGAGGATGAATTCGGCCTCTTGTTCACCTGATGGCCCGTCATCATGCATGGGCCTCTTGCCCCTATCCTATACCTGTGTCATCGATACCGGAAGCGAGGCCCCTTCCACCCCGGGTGTAGATAACACTCGCTTTGCTGCTGCAAACAAGTGCCTTCTGCCTCTCTGATATGTAACAAATACTAGCATAGTAGTGGTCTCATGGTGCTCATACTGATGAGAAGGACCAACTATCTCATGCTCTGCCTCTAAGAGTACCTGTGAAGTGCTGAAGAGGTCACGGGAGATGAAGTCCTCCCAAGCAATGCCCTGCAATCCCAACTAATGATCCACCAAAATCTGGATAAGAGCAAAGTGATAAACACTGTTAAGTTGCTGCTGAGGGGTCTTATGTTGTATGAAGGTGTTCATCCTCTCTATGTTCCTGCATATAAAAAATGGGATGTTCATCATCCGCACCCTGGTAAAGTGCATGAGCAACCTACTGTGATAGACATATAGTCGAGAGAACCTCCCCTCATAGCTGAAGTACTTCATGATCAATTTCATGAGAGGAGCATACTCATCTTTCAAGTATCTGAATGGAAAGACTCTTATGAGCTGCCTCAAGAATCTGGACTTAATGTAAGGCTCATAGTGTTGCGTATCCACCTTCTTTTTCTTATGCCACTGTTCTCCAATATTTTGTATGCCTATTGCCACTAAGATAGTTTCCGGTGTCAGTGTGAAGATGAACCTAGCCAAGATAGACTGACCTCCATGTAGGTGAAGCACAAAAAGACGGGCCAACTCATGATGAACTCTAACATTACCCACCCTTTGACAAAATTCAAAACATGATAGGTGCTGGAAGCATGACATGGCAAGAGGGTAGGCCTGCAATTCAGTGAGGGTGGTTGGCTCATCCCTAACATGTTTGCCACTCTTGTGATGTCTCTTGGGAGCCCGTTCTTCTGAGGATGAGTCACTTTGCATCTCCATCTCATACTCTGATGAATGCTTTGACGCCATGACTGCTGTGTGTAGTGTACTTAGGCTACCGTTTGATTATGGTGTGAAGCTAGGTGCTTTTTGTGATATATGCCACCAAGGGGAGCATTGAAACAAGGGAGTATTAGGAAGGGAGTAATATGATGGGAATAGGGATTATGGGGAGAAGTTTGTTTAGGGATATGTAGGGGGTTTGGGTATTTTATAGTGTAGGGTTTTGGGGTTTTGATAAGGTAGGGTTTTGGGGTGTTATGTTGACGAAAGAGTGGAGGGATAGGGGATAGGTTTTGGTAGTGTTTTAGGGTAGGGATAATAGGAAAAATGAGAAAGGGAGGATAGGGAAAAATGGTAAGAGAGGGAAAAATGGTAGGAAAATAGAGCCTTGGCATCAACACCACAATTATGCAACCCTAGGCACCATGGCCTTTGGTGTTTTCTTGTGGTTGGTTTTATGAGTTTTGTTGCATTTAAACATAGCTATAAAACACCATATCATTCATAAACTTTGATGAGTAAGCCATGACATAGAGCCTACCTATCAATTTTATGGGTATTGCAAGCAATTTGAGGTGATTTGGCACGATGTCGGCCCTTTGTGGGTGTGCGTCGCGCACCAAACCCAGTGCGCCGCACCCTGGGTGTGTGCCATGCCCATTGAAAAAATGCATTGAGGGGTGGCTCTGTGTGCGTTGTGCCCTCTATGTGCGTCGCACCCCTCAGTGTGTGTGTCGCGCCTTGGAAACTGCCTCCAACTTACTCTAAATGTGTGCTTTTCACTCTCCAACACTTTGCACTCTTTCTCTATATGACCTTGATTTGCACAATGACATTGATTTTGGTGGAGACTTGTATATAAAGGCTTTGAAGACATGGGTTTAATTTTTTCCTCTTCAAAAACCCATTTTGCTAATGTTGTGTTTTCACACTTTTTCACTGACTTAAAGCAACACTGGTTTTCACCTTTACCTTTGAAATTTTAGCTCAAATGATGAAATTTTCGGCACAATTTGCAGGGATTGCATGACAGGGCATTTGGCCACAGAAACCAAGACTGCACCTAAAGAAATCAACTGATGACTTTTTTGACAATTTTATCACAAATGACACTGTTTGACTTTTCTTCAAAACAGAGTTTTGAAGAACAGTCGAAGTCTATCAACATGACGATGAAACTCTTTGAATCATAACTTTGTAAGGACCTCACTTTGGCTTGCATGGCTTTATTCGACATGTTTGAAGACCAAATTTATTAGTCCCTAGACCTAATGATCAAAAATGACTTTTGACCATTAAAGGACTAGGCCTTGACTATCATGAACTTTGGTGATCATTGACAAAAGACCTAAGCCAGCAGGAGCCAGACATGAGGGGGAAATGAATAGCATGACCTCTTCCGTCAGATTATGGCATGCCCCTAGCGGAACGCAGCTGGGTGAATGGAGTGGAACACCTAAAAATGAAATGCATAAAGAGTTTTCATCTCTGACGGAGGACTGACCAGACTGAATCTAACACACCCATCCACGCGGGGGGGTGTGGGGCGAGGGGGTGAGGGGACTTGTCCCCTCTGGGGGGATTCGGTGTGGGGGTGGTTGGGGGGTTGGGGGGGAGATCCCCGTTGGTTGGGGGTTCGGTGGCCAGCGGTTCGGGTTTCGAGGGAAACACCCCCGTAGCTAAAAACATATGTAAAATTACCTTATAAAAGTATAGTAATTTCTAGTCAATCTGGGCCGTTCATTAGGCCAATGATCTTACAATAGAACATATGTTTAGTTTAGAGTTTTTTCCCTAGAATGCAACCCCTATCTTTGTATGAGGCATCATATTTGAGGTTGTAATAGATGTGTATTCTCCGAGCGAGATGCAGAGAGGTGAGATTGTGAGAGAAAACAAAGGATATTACAGTGGATCTATTGTAGGTTGTGTCTCTTCATTTTGTTGGATAATAGAAAGGAAGTACTGGCTGTTCAGGGTGGACATAGCCCAAACTGGGTGAACCACGTATATTTGTGTCTCTCTTGTTTTATGTGTTTATATTTGTGCAATATTGTATGTGTTCCATTGCTCCATAATATATAATTCTCTAACAATTTGAGTAAGTGATTGATGTATACGATATTATTGGTGATATCTTATGTGTGATTAATGCTTGATATTTATGAATATCTTCATAAATACTATGATATTTGGTTATCCATTGACATTGGAAAATTTTGTTAATTAATAAATATGTTTGTAGTAAAGGCTTTTATTTTTAGTATTTTAGTAAGCTATCAACGTGTATGAAATTATTGGTAACATTTTATTTATAAATAATGCATATTAGTATTCAATTGTGTAAATGTTGGGGATATAGGACATTAAGTTATGTATGAAGCCAAATTTTGTTGAGGAGAAGCTTTCAAGATTTCATTGTGAGGAAAATGACATTGCTTATGATTATATTATTGATAATATTTTAATTGTAAATAATGCATACTATTGTTATTTAAGTCACTGTATACAAGCGTGCACTTCATTGAGCATAATTTTTGTTTATGAGATGTGTGGATGTGCGGGGAGGGTTCATTGTGCGAAAGAAGCTTTTAGGGTTTCCTTGTGTGCAACTTCACATTTAAAGCATCCATTACTAATATTTTAGTATCAAAACATATTCCATATTTCTATTTGTAATAACATTGTCTATTGTTATATTATTGACACATTTTATTTATAAATAATGCATACTATTTCTATCTAATTGATTCATTGTATCAATAAAGTATTAAAGCCTTCATCGTGTGGATGTCCACACTTCATATTGAAGTCAATGATTGTTAATTTTAGTATTAAAAATTCCTAATTTATGGCTATATTATTGATAAATTTATTTAGTTTTAAATAATGCATGTGTTCATATTTCAGAATATGTTTGAAATTGGGCATGTGTACAAAAGTCCGAAGGAAGCTTTCAATGTGAGGATCACTGCACTAGGTACTAACGAATTTAATTGCTAATGTTTTAGTACTAAACAATGCATACTTGTTGTTTGCAATAACATCGAAGCAATTATTGAAATTTTAAAATATTGTTGCTAATATGTTAATCACAAATAATCTGTATCTCCATTTCCCTCTAGCTAATTAAGTGGGGTTTGAATTTATCTCACATTTTTGTCTCATCCCATGCTTACTACACAAAATTACATATGCAAAACTTCTTTGGTACAAACTATATTTCGGTACACTTCCTCCACGCAAGCTCTGGGCTAGACTCCACTAGAGCGAGTAGTTATTTTAGTAAGCAGCTCAGATATACAGAATTATAAGTAATATTTTAATTGTAAATGATCTTTACATTCATATTTCATAATATTTTGATTATATATTTGTTTATACTCTTGTATGGATGCTCTCTTTATGTGGATCTCCTCGTATTTCACTACACACTTTTATTACTAATATTAACAGTAATATCTAGTCATAAAAAATACATATCACTAGCCAAAGTGATATTTCTTTGAGAAGATCTTTGTTTATAGGACATGAAGAAGTGTGGACCATTAGTCTATCATTCTGTTATTTTGTGTGCTAATGTATCATTTTGTTGCTATGCATTTTTGATACAGTGGTTATCCTTTTTGTTTGTGCTAGACTGTGCAAAGGAAAAAATAAATGTATTGCATATGATTTCTCAATGTCACTTCTACATTTAAATTCTATCAGACATACATCCTTAGGTAGATCATTATGTAGATACATTATTATCTAGAGTTTACATCGCCCCAATTCCTTCGATGCAATATTGAAGACATATAACCAAGGGAAGAGATAGTAAAGAAATTAACGCAATATATATCTGAATATAAATGAATTTTTGTAATTTCTGTAATAATGACAATTGAATTGAAACAAAACTCCCTATTTATTACAAATACTTTGTTTTGGCGTAAATAATAAATCAAACCGTCTAAGATTTATGAATATTTTGTGACATAATATTAATAATAATAATATTAATATCTGGATGGATACTTTATCATTGTAGATTATTTCAGATGCAAGGTAGTGGCAGGTGGTGATTTATTATTAGCTTTGAACGTTAATGACTGAGAGCATTACTAAGTCTGGAAGTATTTGTGCAGAAGTAGTTATGCGTATGTGGGGGTTATCCAAAGAACAAATGAACGGGCAAATTTATGTGCAATTAGGGAAGTGCATGGCAATCTTCTAATTATAATGCATTTTGATATTAGTATATTGTGAACAACAATAGTGTTTGTCTTATTATTAATAGATTGTTTGAAGTGCATAAGTGCATACAATGAAATTTTGAGGGATTTTTGTGCATGGTGGATTGAGTTGTTTAGAGGTAGTTTACGTGGAGAACAAAAGATTTGCCCCACATTTGTCTTGAAATTAATGTTCCATGCCCACAATATTTGGGACCCGTCTTCATTAATATCATTTTCAAATGACAATGAATTATACAAGGGTATTTTTCACTGCAGAACTGGTTGTGCAGATGTGGTTGTATGTGATATCCTTTTGCGCATAAATGGATTTTATCTGTGGTTCTGCACATATGTATGTGTTATCTTGAAATTATAAAAAAAAAAAAAATCATATTTTGAGATTTCATGTTTTGGTGCTTATGGGGTTTTCTGAATGTGTGAGGATGAGTGTAGTTAGTGAATTGAAGTTTGAAATGACTTGTGTCTACTCACAGTTCCATTTTATATTAATCAAAGGACATACATTAGGACCAAGGTGTATTTTACCGTTCGGAATTATCGATACTTTGGTTATCTTGTTTTCTTATGCTAGACTATGCAAATGAAACAGTAAATGTATTGCGTCAAATTTCTACCTACCATTTATACAGTCACTTTTGCACACCCATTCTCCCTGACATGCTTGATAACATAGTAATGGTGACCAACATTGTTTTTAGGTGTTGAAACGAAAAAATGTAACTTTTGTAAATTTTATGATTAAAATATTTTTTTTATGAGTGAAGATGTACATGAATTATGTCGAATGTCTATGATTGTGTGAAGAGGCCTAGACAATGAAAGGTTGAAATTTTCCTCCACATAATGGTTTTCCTCTATTGTTCTACACATATGCTTATTTACACAAAGATAACCATAAACAAAGATTTTATTGTTTGGAGAGAATAAACTTTAATCAATTGATCAACAAATTATTTAGTGCAAACTAAGTTGATTCTACTAAACTATGAAAATTTCACTTGGTCTGCAAGAGGTGTTCATTGAAAGTTGTGCTTAGGCAGAAAGTTTCTTCCTAATAGATTTCTACCCGCAGAGAGGTTTTGTTAGGGATATAAAAAGTCTAGTAAACATTAAATAACATAGAAACAATTTATCATTAATGTTTTTTAGTCTACTACTTCTCTTGGACCATTCAACTTTGATTTGCCTCATTCGATTAGCATTTGGAAATTATATGTTTTTCTTGTCTAGATCATACATGAAATCAAGCCTTAGACTAAATAATAAACATTAATTTCTTGCAATAAGGACACTAATAACCATTAAATAAGAAACATCACTATTTTGTTTTCTATAACATAGAAACCATTCATAATTAATAAGATTCAATTTCGTAAAGCTTATTTCCATTACATGTTGGTGGAAATTATCAATTTTTTTATTTTATCAATTATAATGCCAAGTGTTGAGAATATGGACATGTTATATCACCATTAATAACAAGTACATCAATTCTGGTGTGTTTTCATTACATGATTTTTCCATATTTCTAACACATAAGATCATGATCGAATATGGCCTCTTGGTAATAATTCATCTTTTGTTTAGTTATAATTGCAAAAGTTTTAAATAGAAAGAGATTAAAAATTTACCAAAGAAACACTTTTTTTTACGATGTAAAGGAGTTACATTTTTATACAACTACCACCAAATGCTTTTGTGAAAAACTTTCACTTTTTGAATAGAACAAACTGTGGTCATTTGAGCATTAGTTATTCTCTAGATTTATGATATATTGCAAAATACATCTTCAATTTTCAATTGAGCCTGAATGACTTCTCCAATGTTTAATATATTTTGTTTCTTTATTTTTAGCGCTTGCTGATTTTTGTATGATATTTAGAGATTTCATTTAGACACAATTGAAAGTTGAAAATGTTTTCATTTATGCTTCATCATTGTACATAAATCCTCTATTTTTCTAAGATTCAAAGTTGTATGTAGTTGGTTTTCCAAATAGGTGTTATAAGACTACTCTGCCACTAAAAAGAAAAACCATGGCTCATTGAGGAAAAAATCTGAGTGATTCGAAAGGGGATAAGCTCATTCTAGATGTATGTTAGGTCTCTATTGCTAGAAATAATACTGAGAGGGGGGATGAATCAATATTTAAAAACATTGACTTTTTCATTTCCATAATCAGATTTATATATGCTACTTCAGTGAAAGGAACTCGTGTGTGCACACAATTGTTTTTAAGGCGACCAGTGTATATCCATTGAACTTATGATTCATTTAAATCATCATATGTTTATTTTTAAGTAGTCCATCAATACTTTATTAAATATTAAATAGTAACCATGTGCAGTAATAATAGAATACACCATCACACATAAGCAACACACATGAACACCAAGATTTAAGGTGGAAATCCAATGTGGGTGAAAACCACCTATTACTGTTGTCTCTGTCTTCTTTTAATAATAAGGAAATTTGTTTACAACTTTTTACTGGTGCAGACTCACATCAATACGCAGGCAACCACCTGCAAAAGGCTACAACCTTCTCTCATTCTCCAACTTCTACTAGAAGGGAGCTACGACCCCCTAGCTCTTGTACTAGCCGATCCATTTACTAGTACGTAGGCACCGACCTACAAAAGGCTCCAACCTTCACTCGTTTTCCAGCTGCTACTGGAAGGAAGCTCCAACACTCTGGCTCATATACTGGTCAATATATTTACCAGTACACAGGCATTATCTTACAACACATGCAATTCTTCTTCCATATGTACAACAAACCTTGATTAAATTTGTCCCTGCATAAAGAGTAATAAGCACGTTTGCATCATTACATTATTGTTGTTTTTCTAATAAATCCATTCAGAAATCATAATCTCTCTCATTTTCATCAAATGTGTCTTCAAATGTGTGAAAGTATTTTTGAAGCTTCCAAAATTTTTAGTTCTTCACTATAGAAATATATAATAAAAAATATATCATAATTATACCTATTTTGAGACTTATATTCATAAATGCCACTAGTCATTTTATAGTAGAACTTGGAGTTCTCTATGGTAATTTGAAAAAACTTGCGTACATTACAAGCTAAAAGTTCTACTAAGAGAACTGTAGTAAAGTCATTCAACTCATTTTTTCCATAAGAAATCGAAAAAAATCAATATTATATCCTTGCGGAATGGTTCTTTTTTCAAAGCAAGTGTATCTAGAAGAATAAGGTTAGTATGTAAAAATACTTGCAAATGACATTGGAAAAGAGTGCAAAAGTGTTGACAAAATGTCAAAGCCCCCAAAATGACAACCAAATTCAAAATTGTTGTCAATCCGTTGAACTCTTGTCGACCCATTTATCATTCTATCAAGGATTCCACATGTTTGCTGAGAAAGGGACTCTATCATTGTATTATGTGTTCGTTTTACATAAGTAGACCCCTCCACCATCTTGCAAAAGTTAGAAATGTAATATCGTTAATTTCATAATTCTCGTGAACATTGAATGTGGTAAAAGTATTCTCATTCAATTTCTCATCATGACTTTGACAATATGTAACCATTGCCTCCAATAATATTTTGGTGGTTTTCAATTTAGAACAATAATCTTTTAATTTTGTGGCATTTATTGGATGATTAAGTGGAATAAAAAACCAAATGGTTTCATCCAATAGCTTATCTGCTACTAAAGAAATTTCTTCCATGGTTAATCCCTGACGGGCCAAAGACTACATGTTGTCAAATTGTGTAAAATATTTCTCTTGTAATTCTCAAAATTAGGTTGACTTGGAGAACACTTTAATGTTCCTAGTTGGTAATAGTAAAAAACAGTGTACCATTTATCGCAAATAGGTTAATGAAGATATAATAGAATTTTTTATGAGAAAAGCTTCTAATTGGACACTCAAAGAAGGTGCACAACATTTCATCCTCGACCTAATAAAATAATAAATATAAGCTAATCAACAAACATTTATTAGCATAATGTCTAACCATTGTAGCAAAGTATAAACTAACTATAAAATTGTCATACCATTTAAATATTTTGGTGTCATGTTTCTTGAACATCCTTTTTCCTTGGATGCTTCCTTTGAATTCTCGCTAGCTTCATAGCCTATGGTTTCTGACAATAATAAATAAAAAAAAGATTAAAAAATTATTAACATAGTTTCAAATTATTGTAGAAAGTATGGATTTATAAATACTATAACTAATCGCATCATTATATGTGTAACAAAAATGTACAAGAACAATAACAAGTGTAGAACTCACAATAATAGCTAATCATGGTGTTGATTAGAAAAAGGGAACCCCCAAATAATTTATGATGTTCTTTTAATCGTGATTGTAGGCAAGTTATCACCTACTAGCTTTCTTTCTAGCATGAGCATAAACACATTTCCAAAAAACATTACATTGTGAATAAATAAATAAAATTGTAGAGACTACAACAACATCGTACTTACAGAAAATTTATCTTTTATAGTCATGTATATTCTTAGATTTCTTTAGAAACCATAAAATCAAAACACAATGAAACAACATTAACTATGGAAATTATTAGATTTTCTTCTATATCTTCATGCAGCACAAAGAAAAATAGATAAAAACATTGCAAGGTGAAAGAAATAGATAATGTGATAGAATTACTTCTAGCAGAAACACAAGCATATTGCCAACAAGAATATTGCAAAGAAAAAGAATTATTTGTATCCTAGATTTCTTTTTATCACAAACACATGGATATTGCCAATAAAAACATTGTATGGCGAAAGAAATCTAGCACATGCTAGAATTATTTTGAGCACGAGCACTTGCATATTTCCAAGAAAAACATTGCAAAATGAAATAAATCTAGCACAAGCTAGTTTGACTTCTAGCAGAAACACAAGCACATTATCATTAAAAATATTGCCAAGGCAATGGAAATGCAACACATGCTAGACTACCTTCTATCACATAAAAGAAGATTGCCAACAACAACAATGCATTGTAATGTAAATGTAGTGCATGCTAAATTTCCTTCTATCACAAACACAAAAACATTGTCAATAGAAACATTACAATAATAATCTTTCTTGAGACATCTCCATGCTTATGTAATTTGACATAGCTGTTTAGAGATAATGAGGTTTTAGTCCATGCCTACATAAACTATTGCTACAATATAAAATATGTTAAACCCTCAAATGATTAGAAGGCCCTTCATATGGAATATGTGGCCTAAGAATGGGATATGGTACAAACATAAGCATGTTTCCAACAACAACATTGCATTGTGAAAAAAAAAAATTCTATATTACCCTCTATCACAAACACATGCACATTGCCAATAAAAACATTGCAAGGTCAATAAATATATCGTAAGTTAAATTTAATTTTAGCATAAAAGCAAAAAAATAACAACATTGTAGGGCGAAATAAATCTAGCATGTCCTAGAATTACTTTTAGAAAAAATACAAACATGCTTCCAGCGACAATATTGCAAAGAAAATTAAATGTAGGACATGCTAGATTTATTTCTAGTACAAACACAAGCACATTGTCAATAAAAACATTTCAAAGGGACATAAATTTAAGCATTGCACACTTCCTTCTGGAGGACCAAAAAAAAAACTCATATCAACATTGGTAGGTGAAAGAAATCTAACATGTGCTAGATTTGCTTCTAGAACAAACGCAAATATTTTGTGAACAACATCATTACAACATGGTAAATGAAAATCTAACACATGTTATATTTCCTTCTATCACAAACCTAATTAATTAACATTATTATATGGCTAAATAAACCTAATACATGTTGGATTTACTTCTAGCACAAACACGAACATATTACCAATAACATAATTGTAATGCAAAAAGAATATAGTACCCACAAGATTTTCTTCCAGCAAAAACAAAAATGCATTACCAATAATAATATTGTAAGATGAAAGAAATCTAATGTGTGCTATATTTAATTCTATCATAAGCACAAGAAAATAACAACATTGCTAGGTCTCATAAATTTACTATGTGCTAGATTTACTTCTATCACAAACACAAGCATATTGTCAACAACAACACTGCAAGAAAAAAAAAGATCTATGACAAGCTAAATTTCCTTCTAGCATAGGCAGAAGCATATTGCAAAATAAAAATATGCAAAACAACATTTGATTTCCTTCTAGCACAAATAAATATATTGTCAAAAATAATATTGCATTATAAAAAAAAATATAACACGTACTAGATTTCCTTCTAGTGCAAATTCACAAACATATTTCCAACAACAACATTACTAGGAAAAACAAATCCAACACATGTTAGATTTCCCCCTATCAAAAACAGAAGCACCTTTCAAATAAAAACATTACAAGGTGAAAGAAATATAATGCATATTTTATTTCCTTCTAATGCAAACATAATCACATAACAACATTGTAGGGTGAGAAAAATTTCCAATATATTTACTTCTAAACCAAACATATAAATATTTACAATGACAACATTACATGACAAAACATATCTAGCACAAGCAATATTTCATTTTCTCCCAAACAAAAACATGTTAGCAATAACAACATTGCATGGTAAAAAAACATCTAACATGTGTTAGATTTCCTTTTAGCACAAACACAATCACGTAGCAAGATTGTGGAGTGAGAAATTTAGCATGTGTTAGATTTATGTCTACAACAAATACAAGCACGTTGCTAACAACAACATTTTAGAGTATAAAAAAACTAGCCTACGCTAAATTTTCTTCGAACACAAACACAAGCACATTTCAATTTGAAAGAAATCTAACACATGCTATATTTTCTTCTAGCACAAACACAAGAACATAACAACATTGTAGGACTAAAGCAGTCTAGTGCATGCTGGATTCATTCTATCACAAACACAAGTAGATTGCAAGCTAAAGGAAACAAAACACATGCTAAATTCCTTCTAGCACAAGCAACCATATTTCCAACAATAATATTTCAGTGTAAAATAAATCTAGTGCATGCAAGATTTCCTTCTAGCCCAAAGATAAGCACATTGCCAATAACAACATTGCAAGTTGAAAGAATTCTAATGTGTTTTAGATTTCCTTCTTGTATAAACACAAGTAGACAAAACATTGTAACGTGATGAATTATAGCACATGATAGATTTACTTCTAACGCAAACACGACCATGTTGACAACAACAACATTATAGGGCAAGGAAATCTAGCACATGCTACATTTCTTTCTAACACACACAAGCACATTACAGGATGAAACAAATCTCCTATGCTAGAGTTCCTTCTAGCACAAACACAGGAACATAACAACATTGTAGCGTTAAAGAAATATAGCACACACTAAATCTAGTTCTCGCACAAAATGAAGTATATTGTTAATAACAACATTGCAATAAAGAAATTCAACATGTGCTAAATTTCCTTCTAATGCAATCACATGTAAAATTCCAATAACATTGCAAGGTCAAAGAATTCTATCATGTTTCTTTCTACCAAAAACAACCAAATTTCAAACCATAACATTGCATTTTGAAAGAAATATAGTGCGTGCTAAATTTCCTTCTAGCTCAAACACAAGCATATAAAAACAATGTAAGGTGAAAAAAATCTTACGCGTTATATTTACTTTTAGCAAAACTACAAGAATGTTGCCAACAACAACATTATCAAGCAAAGGAAATCTAACACATGCTAGATTTCATTCTCTAATAAACTCAAGTGTATTCCTAATAACAACATTGTAAGATGAAACAAATCCACCAAGTGTTAGATTTCCTTTAGCACAAATAATAACATAACAACCTTATATCTTCAAACATATCTAGTGCTTGTTAGACTTACTTCTAACATAAACACGAGCATGGTTCCAACAACGCTGCAGGGAAAAAAATCTAGAATGTGCTATATTTTCTTCTAGCACAACCACAAGCACATAACAAAATTGTAGGATTAAATAAATTCAACACATCTTAGACTTACTTTTAGTACAACCACAATTATATTGCCAACAACAACATTCCAAGGTAAAATAAATTTAACACACAATAGATTTTCTTCTATCACAAATATAATCATCTTAGCAATAACAACATTGCAAGGTACAATAAATCTAACGTGTGCTAGATTTCCTTCTAGCACAAATACAAGAGCATAACAACATTGCATGCTAAAATAATTCTAGCACATGGTGAACAACAAATATTATTTTTTCCTCTAAAAAATTATTGAGTTTCATTTTCATTTGTTATTATATTGTTGAATATTTATCTAAGAATGCTTGATGAAAAGGATCATATAATTATTGAATTATATCACATCCTGAATGATTTTAGTGTCATGGGTCTTTGAATCAGTGTAATTCTAGGAGAAAAAAAATCTATATATTCTGGAGGAAATGAAAAAATGTAGCCCTCTCAATAGGCATGTATCTAATACCTAGATTAATATTTTGTGGGTATTATTTGTTACAGATATTCATTACTTTATATTACATTGCATAGGTATTGGACTTATAGTTTGCTCCCCCCTTGAACTTATCTTCCGTGTCATGATACTTCTCCATTCAAACCACCTATTTAAGAAATATGTTCTCACTCTTTAGTTTTGCATCTAGATACAATGCATTAATTTGATCACAATGTCAATTTTCATCAATGGTGATCCCCTAAAAGTATCTCCCTATGTGAGGAATTCTAAAATAGGGGCATCATCATCAACAAATATCTAGTTTGTAATATTGTTTGGTATAGAAGGCCTATAAAATTGTTCATTAGAAAACATGTCCATAGAAAATTTTCCTAGTGGTATAAATGTAGGAGTTGTGTTTGAAAGTAAATTTGCATTTTCATTTTGACTTCAATGTAAATAAGTAATATTTAATGTCTCAAAATTAGAAATAATAATCCATGCCTCATCTATATAATTCTTAAGGTGATTAAAATACAGTGAATTGAATTTCCTAAATGTTTGATAACTATCTGTAAATACCTATTAGTTGGAGCTATTTAACTTCCAAATCTATCACTTTTTTAAAACCATGTATCAAAGCCTCATATTTAGTGACATTATTTGTGCATGGGAAATCCAATCAACAAGACATCAAATATTTGTATCCTTTAAGATCTCTAAGAGTGCATCTAGACCTTTCACATGAACTTGACATAGAGCCATCAAAAAATAAAAACCATACATTCTAATTTACATCTAAATTTACTAATTTTGAAAATAACTTTGTACACGTTCTTGCATAATATATAGATTATTTACAACAACCTAATTTGAGTGAAAGATCTTAGATTGATTACACATCTACAAAAGGTGAACATTCAACAATAAATTTCCAAAAAAGAAAGTCAAAATAGTAGTTAAAAAGTGTAGAATTAAAGAAAAAAATAAACACATTTGAATCATTCAAATTAGTGATTGTGTGCTTCATATGCCTCTTGCTTGTTATTTCAATTTGATTAGTATTTTCGTTATATGGAAGCCAAAGATGTGACCATTCTTTAAAAAATATATATATATCCATTTATTTTTTCAAACCAACCATCGCTTAGTAATAAAGCATATGACTCAACCACTATTTTGGATTAGAAAAAATTTTGAGAAGTACACACTTTACTTCACTATGCACTTCAACATTTGAGCTTTCTAGCTGATCTTTGGGTGGGCTATAGTAACTAGTAAACTTTTGCAACTGGATATCTAAATTTTGCTACTAGGTTTACACAAATTGAAAGGGGTAAAGTCATGTTCACAACTTTACAAAATAACAATGACTGGAACCCAAACATCCAATGTTCACATTACATGGGCAAGGGTTCCAAAGTCCATGCTGAAGAATCACCTTCGAGCTCTTCCACCGGCCCAAAGTAAACCAAAAGGAAAGCATCTAGGAATGATGTCAAATATTTATGGATCCAGTATTGTTGTTGAATCCCTTAAACAATGTGTAGTATTATTAGATGTGTCTAATATATGTAAGGAATCACCCTTGATTGATTGCTTGAAAAACCAAAAATCAATCAAGGTTGTATCTAATAATGCTAATGTGAAGGGCAGAGGCCGAGGATTTACTCGAAATATTAAGAAGATTACTTGAGGGACAAATATTAAAAAAGGGACTTCACCAACTATTTGTAATATTGACGATTCATCTGTTGGTAATGCAATTGGTGTTGATAAGGAAAATCTTGTATCTTTTTCAAGAAAGGAAATCATTTTCCTTTTCTATGGGGAAATCCCTTTACTAGTGAGGGAAGGATATTCCTTTCCTATAACTCAAGGAATCACCTACCCTGTATAAAATGAAAGAACTTTTCTTACAAAATATTAGAGGAGTATAAATCTAAAAAATAAATATAAAAGTAATTTGAAGAATGAACTTGAGAATTGGTTGAAACATGTGCTTGAGAGGATAACCTAGAAAGAAGCAAAGCATAGTTAATCATTAAAAAAGAATAACTTCCGGAGACAAAAATTATAAATACCACTACTACAAAAGTTTACATTTTGGGTGGTCATAATCTGCCTCCAAAATTGGGAACTAAAAGTAATATTAACATTAGATGCAACTTTTAAAACCTCCATCACACCTCCTCCTCCCTACCCCTAAAAGAATCACCTCTAAAATTCAAGCCTTTTAGGGGTGGTTTCTTAAGATATATGAACTACCCCCAAATGTGTCACTTTTCAAGGGGGTGCCAAACTTGGAAAGTGACTCCTGGGTGGAATTTTTTATAACACCCCTCCCTTCAAATCATTGCCTCTAAATGTCAAGCCTTTTAGGGAAGGTTTTTGAAGAGATAGCGTTGATGGGTAGCCCAAATGGTTGGTTGAAGCCTATCTGCGAAGTCATTGGCCCTCTATAATGAGGCGTTTGTTCAATTCTCCTGGGCTTTTTCAGGGTCAACCCCCAAACGTTTGGTCGATTAGGCATGAGGGCCCTTCATGTGGGCTAGACTAAGGGCGTTCTAAGGACAAACAAAAAAGGTTTTTTAAGAGATATGAAATAGCTACAAAAGTGACTTTTAGGGGTGATTGAAATAGCCCTCAAAATTCATCTTTCAAGGTTGGTTGTAAATCGCCTAAAAAAAATCAGTTTTGGGGGCAATTTGAAACCCCCTCGAAATTGAACTATGTGGAAAATTTAAAATTCCCCTCATAGCAATGTACAAGGGTGATGTACAACCCCCCTTGTAGCAACTTATTAGGGTGGTTTAAAACTACCTTGTTGCAAAATTTGGAACATTGGGCACCCCCCTCATACTAACTTTTAGGGGCGTTAACAACCCCCCTTGTGGCAACCTGTGGGGGCATTAGAAGGTCCCCTTATAGTAGACTTCACATACTTTCACATTTAGATAGGCCCCATTATAGTAGACTTTACATATTTTCACATTTTTAGATAGGCCCCCTTATAGTAGACTTTACATACCTTCACATTTTTAGATTGTGATACTTTCAAACTGTTATGTTGGCCACGAGTGAAGAGGATCAAAAGGTTGGGTAGTTGTATCGAATTGAGGTTGGCTTACACGATGCATCACTGAATTCATCAAACCAAGGAGAGTTTGCAAATTGCATTGAAACAACTTTGCACAAACCTTCATTTGGGAATACAATCACCTCTTTGCATTCACTCCATAATGAAAGCACTAAAGAAAATGGATGATGTCATTGAATATATTGTTGATCCTGATGTATTCTATGGGAGGTTTATCTAGTGTTTGAGAATGTTCTTTTTGTTTTTTATTTGCGCTAAAGGGCATGACATTATCAAAGCATGAAGGGGAAAATTCTTTGCATATTTCCCAATAACAACCAAGCAAGTTGAAGGACCAATCCCTCCTAGCCTCATCCCTTTACCTCTTTGTGTTATGTTTCCTTGCCAACAAACTCCTACATTTTATTTTGATAGCCTTTGGTAGGGTATCACTAGCAGTAGAGTTTCTTTAATTTTCAAGGAGCTTTCTCTCCTTAACACAAAGACATTCAGGTATATTTCCAGATACTGAATTTTCATTTAGTATCCTGCGATTGGTTTGGTCTCTAACACTTTGAGTTTCTAGTCTATTGGGTTGTTAGTCCATCTATCATAATTACTTTCCTTCCAAGTGCAGCCCTCAAGTCCAATATTTTCCCTAATGTTTTTTATCCTCACTCTTTCGTCCCAAGCGATAAATAAAAGGTTGGTCAAGGTTGTAGCCAAGGCCAGGGTTGTGGTCATGGAATAACTCAAGCTCAACCTTGAACTACCAAAAATCAAGGTCGTAGAAATAACAATGATTTAAACTTGGAAGAAACTCTGTTTTAGCAAACTAATGCACACCCAGGATCTCATCCCTAACCCAAGCCATACCAAAGACCGATACACCTAGTTCTGCGGACCCTTTACCTTTTATGGATGATGAAACTCTCTTGGAAAAAGCTTTAACATCCAACTTTGAAGTAATTTCATAGTTAGCAACAAAAATACAGGAAATCGACAAGGAATTCCAACTCATTCAATGCGAAATTGAACAACAAAATGCTCATTTAAGTCGTATTGAGAATCATATTCCCTGCCTTGCACAAACTGAACTATCGAGCTCTAATGCCAAAGACTTGACGCCAATTGAATCTTTTGATGATTATCATTTTTCTTAGCATAGTTTTGACTCTCAATTTTTCTATGTATAAATGAATAGTATGCATTTTTTATCTTCCTGTTATAAACATAGAGTAAATAGGAGATGCATAAACACTCAGGTTTATATATCCTTGCATAACATTCTCAGGCTTTTCATATTTTGGATGGCGTATAATGTTGTCAGATGGCCAACATACATGGTTTCCCAATGAGAAAGTTGAGGCCATCTAATTATCGATTATGTTTATGTAATTCCTGCTTGTTTTTTAAAATGGAATAGAAAGTATCTGCTAATCTTACTAAAATTATTTATTAAAGAAAAAACTAATTTTTTTAAAATAAAATATTTAAAATTATAATAAACTTTAACAATATAATTGAATTCTAAAATTTCCAAAATAATAATAAATTACTTGCAAGCAGCACCACAACCTCCAAAAATTAAAAATTAAACCTACCTAACAAGGATCACAACATACAGAATAGGAAAAATGCCAGCTACCATAGGTAATCCATTGCAATTTTTTTTATCCTCTCTCCAACTACATGGATGTTTTCATGGCAATGTCGCATGTCAAATTTTTGCAAGTCACCAAACACATATATTGTTGGTTGGCTAATGGAAGGATGCTATCAGTGACAAGAACATGAGAAAATGATATGTTAAGACACAGACAACACAACTATAGAAGACTCACATCATCAGAATTTGATATAAGAAAACAAAGAACCAAATGAGAAAATAATTGCATTTGAAGAGGCCAAGTTTGTTTACAGTCCGATGTGCATTTTTATAGGTCGTATTGTATGTTTTTGATAGTTTTTGGCTATATTTGTTTGGTCAAATTTGCCAACGCAATTTGTTCGCAATTAATTGGAATAAAAAATTCCATTTGTGAATTTTGTATAATAGTGGTGGTTTTTTAAGTGCTGAATTAAAAAACAAAAAGCAAGATTTCACCCAAAAATAAATGTTTCCAGCCAAAAAATCCAATGAAATAAAATAGAATAAGGACACAATATCCCTTTTATAAAGTAATAAGGAAAAAATGGAAATTATTTTTTATTATTAAATTGATAATTAATTGAGCTTGTCTTGAATAATTGAGATTTTTTTGTCATAATGACTTGGAAGCTTGTTATTAAATCTAAACATAAACATTCTCGATATACGTGATAACATTTCTATGGTTTTTAATTATAAATCTATTTTTTCTACACAACCAAAAAGGACCACCTTTCCTACATTAATGTTCATAATGATAAACCTTGTGACTTATTTAGCTGAAAGTCTAAAATATTGCTCAAGCAACCTACTCCCAACAACTAATTTTACTTTGTTGATCATAACATGATTGTTTCTCATTAATTTTCACTTCCCTGTTTTCTTTGGAGATTTAACAAATACAAATGGAATACAAGACCATAGCAATCTCAATTCTAGATTTGAACATTTAGAACTCACTCTTTTTGTTTGTTTCTCACCAATTATTCCAAAGCCATTAGATTTCTATGCTAAAATTTTAAATATCCATAGCTTCCATGAAAGAAAATAGATCTATGTACTAAACTTTCCTATGGATTTTAAAAATTGAAGTTGCCTCTTCTTATCAGCCAACCTAATCATATCTTCCACTTCATCCCCTTCTTAGGTAACACTCAATTTAGGCAATTTATTCAGTCTCATAATGTAGCAACAAATGTCTCTCTCTTCTCAAGAAACACACACCTAATTTAGGAAATTTCATGAGTCTCATAATGCAGCAATAGAGATAGATATCTTTCCTTCACCAAGTTAAATAATAAAGAGGTAGTCCAATTTGTCCAAATGTCTAACTTCAAAATTCAGGGATTAACTCATAGTGTGTCATCCTTATCTCTTCACATGCCCTTCATTGCAATTAAATCAAACCAGTCTCAAGCCATCTGGGAGATCCTAGAGACACGCCTCCACCCACTGATCCCTTTGGAATTCCACATGCTTTGCAAAAAAAAAAGTGTTTCCTCCATCCACTATCATGATTCATGGGTTTTGGCAAGAAGGCACCTAGGAGAGGACATATGTATTAACAACCCATTTACCAGACAATAAAGCATGGAAAGATTACTATGATCAAGCTTCATAGTTTTTTGGTGCTAGCAGAGGAGGTTTCTTATAGTCTACCACAACTCAAAGTGCATCAGAAAATTTGATATATGAATGAACCTATGCTTTATAAATTTTCATACATACATAATTATAGGAATGAGGCATACAAATCAATTTACAACAACTCAATTTTGGATACATAAATTATTATCTTTGGATATTCAAATGGATGTATAATTCCTTATGTATATTTTTTCATAGTTATTGATTTTCTTACATCAATTTTTTGAAATATTTTTGGATGTTCCAATGAAGTTACAATGTATGTTTTCACAATTTTTCATATTGTTACTCAAACTTTCTCAAAACAAACTATATAAAAAAATTGAAACATCAATATTGATGGTGAACACTCCACTCAATAAAAACAGAAAAACAAAATATCTTACCCTTGCCTATAGGATCGAAGGGTGGGGTACTTTCAAACTTTTTTACATGGGAAAAAATGACATCATACTGCGCATGGGTGCATATTCAATTTAAACCTGGGTAGTTATTCACATCACCCTGCTTAAATGAAAGCCTAATCAACAAGAAATGTTGCATCAAAAGTAAGTGCAAAAACCCAATCCAGATTCTGTTATATGAGGAGAGATAGAATCGTTCCAAGTAGGAAGAAATGATATCATCATTGATCCAACAAGTGCTAGACTAAGCCCAAGATAAATATCATTACTTGGAAATTGATGGTGACCATAAACTTCAAAGGGGCAGATTTAAATCTCTAAGATCAAGTTCAAAGATTTGCATTACAAAGGAAGCTATAGTACAAGACATTTTAAACTTGGGGGTGAGTTTGCAAGTTGTATAAATCAACTCCTGAAAAACTTATAGTCCTATATGGTGTTACTGCAGGTTCGGAGCGTAAATTTTTGAAGGTACAAGATGATGGTTTGCAAGTGGAAAATGTGTGATGTGTTTCAACTCTTGGAGAAGGGTTTCTTGCAAATCTTCTGCATATTCTCAACTTCTTTGCATTCAATTGCATCTTCACATATATAATATTTCCATAGAAACAACCTCAAAACCTCGTGAAAATGTTCATACTAATGGTGAATATCATATTTAAAAGCATGTTACAAGTTTATAATCCATTGCACAAGGAAATAGTGGGGATTAGGTTTGCAATGAGTATAATGATGTCTACTATAGGCCTTACACCTCCACAAGGGAAAATTGTTTGCGCATACAAGGTAATGGTGTAAAAATGTGAATCACATTTGACCGCTATGTCCCCCTGTTGTGTAACACAACCCTCCCCCCCACCTCGGTTTTTTATGTAGTTTGACCGAGTCAAAATGATTTGAGGACATGATAAGAGAAGACATTAAAACATCTCTACCATACTGGTCTAGAGAGCGGCTCTTAAATCAAATAGAAATATCAGGGTTTATGTGAAGAAGGGTTCATGTGAAGCACATCTTGTCAAAAATAGGGCTTTCCCAAAACCCAACTTCCCAATCCCATACATTTAGAATGATTATCCAAATTTTCCTATACTTTTCACACATATATTCCGATCAAAAGTTATGCCATTCTTATGTAAACCTTGCACATATATAACAACAATGTACTTTCTATATCTAAGGTTTCTACTCTGACTTCTTTGTAATTTCAACCTATAATAATCTAACTTTCCCCTTCCTGAACGTAAAAACTATCCCCTTATTTGGATCTGCTAGTGGAGGTATGCTCAATTTGCCAAGCCCTATTGCTTTTAGTCTCTCCCGGCAAAGGGAATTTGCATTCGCTAAATCTCTATGAATTTTTCATCAACTGAAATGAAAATTGGACTGATAATCTTCCCAAAGGTCCAATTTGCTATGGACCAGGTTCACTTTAATTTTATCTTGGCATCCCCTAATAGTTTTAGCACTAGGTAGTAACACTAACTTGTATTGATTGCACCTCCATTGTTCTTATGACAACTCTCGAGAAAGTTTAATCAAATATTGTCACAAGTATCTTCTATCCAAAATTGTAAGAGACACCTAAAACTGTACGTGGTCCCTATAAAAATTTCACTTATTGCTCGAAGGTGTCAAAACAAGAAACCCCTGCCACAAATTATCAAAAAATGGAGCATGCATTGATAGAACAACATAATAAACCCAACATAACACATATATTTATGAAATAAAAATAAAATGGCATTATTTGTGAAAGAACAAGTGATATAAATAATGATTACATAAACATTGAGAGGCACCACTTCCAAAAGAGATGGGTTTCATGCTTCTTTCCTCAGGAATGTAAAGAGGCACCCTACTGCAAAAAATAGGTGTGATCCTCTAATAACAGTTTCCAAGAAGCTAAAGAATTAGTGTCCATCATTTTATTGCACATATGATGGCACTCAATGTACAAAAAGGGTCATCCTATCCCAGCAATTTAGATAACCACATATAAAACACGTAGATTTAGATTGACTCTAAATAAACCTGCCAAAATAGTACTCGTGTATAGCACATATCATGGATAGTTTGATTAATGCCCAAGATTCGCCATGTTGACTTCACGAGTTCAAGGATTCCAATTAGATAACTTTTAAGCAATTTAGATAGAGATATTAATCAAATACAATTCATCCTATGTGATGTCTATTAAGAGAGATTGGTGAACAATGTATGCGATTTCAAAAAATATATGTTTATATCACATCCAATAGCATGTCAAGTCTTGGCTCAATACAAAATAAATAAAAATCATCGAACACAATATGGTGCCTAGGTCAACAGGAGTTGGATAGGAACTCACATCATCTTTACGAATACTAAGAAGCTGTTAAGGTTTATTGACATTCTCCAGCTTATATATATACATATATGGGAGCTAACAAGCCCTGTAAGTAGTTACTAATCTGTAGAATATGATTCTCCATAGAATCATGAGTTCTATACCTCACAGGAAAGTAACTCATCATTTCATAGCAATGACCCAAAGCATTTCTCACAAAAGTATGTTTGTGTAGCCTCAACTACCTTAAAAGTTAAAACCATCTAGTATGGGTTATATATTATCAATCTCACATGAGTAATATTGCACCTACTTATTTGTACCATAAGAACAAAGGTCATAATTCTTGCTAATATGAAGCAGAGTTTTGAGAATTCAAAACAACAAGATAGAGCAAAGCACACACTCATAGATATATTGTCACCAACATACACATCAATACAACAACACTCATAGATGTATTCATATATACTATATCACACAGTTTTATACATTTTTTTTAGAAATCTAAGTGTCATCAAGACATGATCATCCTTGCACCTTAAGAAGATGTGTCTCATGCAGTCATTGGACACAGTAACAATTTCAACAATTATAGCATAAGGTTAGCCAGAGTGATAGACATGTATCTCTGGGCGACTGAGCTGGACACTGCAACTCTCCTCCCAACCTTAGATTGGATTGCATAGTGCTCCTCCTTGCAGTCCAATAACCCCCAATCTAGATTCTAGAGCATTGTGAGAAACCTATTGATGGTTTGCTTGGCTAGAACTAGGTCTCGATAGGGCTGACCCCATCCACCCTCCAATTACATCATGATACATAATTTATTAGATTTCACATCCATTTTTGATACCTTATAAAAGCTTCTACACTCCCAAGAGCTATATGTCTAAGTGTCATCCAAACTAGGCTTGGATATACTATCATGTCAGGATGAATGGACTTGCCACTATATTTTCTACTAATTTTTGTTACACTAGCTTTGCATTCAAATACTTGCTAGTGAAAGTAATGTGGGTTGATTGCAATTTTAACTCGGACTAGGAAAATGGCTGCAAGGCTGCATTTATTTTCCATAATCGAGTATATGAAGGCATGGCTTTCCCCTACCCTCCTCCTTCAAGGCTCTAGATATTTCTCAACAAAATATAACAATGAAAGTTTGCTACCTATGAACAATGAATGAAACAAATATCTAGTGGTAACAACAACCTCTAAACACATTAGAAGGCAATAAAGTTACAGGGCTAACCTTGTCATGACAAAGGTCTCTAAGATGTGTTTGGTGTGGTAAGACTCCCACAACATGTGTAGATATTTCCTTAACAGAGGCTAATCATGATGCTAGCTTGGTTCAAGGTTCATATACTTACTCTGTTTGTTCTGTTGCTAGGTATGCATATATATATGCTCTTAGACATACTAATATATATACTACTAGAACTAGAACTTCTAGTGCTGCCCCAAAAAAAAATAGTGAATTAGCAATAACATAGTAGTGAGCTTGTGTGGACTCTCAAGGGGACTCGACACCAACTAGGATCCATCCAAGTTAGATATCAAGCAAACTTTACGACCCAACACCAGATACTCTACACCATCTAGGATCTGTCCAAGTTATATATCAAGCACACTTTCACAACCCAACACTAGATATTCACCGAGTTTGGAAGGAAATAAACTTTAAATACATTGCAGATCTATTTGATTGAGAAATCTTCGGAACAACATGTAGAGTTAATTACACTACAACACATTCCTTGCTGAAAAATGATCCGTCAAATAGAATGTAGATCTATATTATTCCCCACTATTTTCACCATCTTCCCATACACTATCAACAAATCTAAAAACAACAAGGAGATCAATACTTTTCATTTCCAAAGAAATACCACCTACCACATTATCAATAGTTTCGAAAGGGAATTATTTTCTTTATACCACAGACGGAAAACTTCCTTTAAGAGGTACTCCTTTGGGGATCCTATTATTAGACTTTGTGGGTGGTCCATTTATTGGAAACACCAAATGAACCCTATCAAACTTGCAATCTATGCCTCCTTCTTGTAGAGTTATATAAAGTATTGTAGAACCTTTCTCATAATTGAACCTAGCTAGTTGTCTGCCACTATATTTTTACCTCAAGATATCACTTCTTTGGAAATGTCTCTAAGGTTTGCATAAAATTATGAACCCATAGTCAAATAGTAACCTCTTATATCTCTTAATGACTTGGTAGTAATACATGTATCCCATTGGATTGGAAGTACCACCGAATTGTGGGGGCTAGTTCATAGCACTGGATTCCAAAATTTCACTACCTAGTGGAGCCCCAATTTCCGGTAGGCCTTTATCATTAAGTTCCTCTATCATATCATGCCATGAGTGAAACTTGATTTGATGTGCTGACCAACCATTACATGGGGATTTTTTCCAAATTCATATACATTGTTGCAACCCTTTGCTCAAGCACAATCTACTCCACCACTTGTTCCAAAGATTCTTTAATGGTATCAGTTGTGTCATTAAACTCAATATCTTCTTAACCTCTACACTAATCCACCTAACTATTTTCAACATCATGTAATGCCAATAATTTTTTATAGTTTATTCAAGAGTGATTAAAATCTATATTTATCCTTTTCCATAGATCAAACACTAACACAAGATAGAGTTCCGAGTCTTCATTATGCTCATACAAAATAAAAATTCAACCTTTCTTAGACAAAGGCACAAAAAGAGTTGGAAATCGCAGGCATAGTACAAAACATATTCACATTTATCATCGATTTTGACAAATGAGGTCCATTTACAGATTTTAGTTACTATCCATAAAGGAGTACACTGGTGATAAAGCTTAGCATAAGGTCATACTGAGTCATTAGCAAAAGCCTTATGGCTATCTCTCTCGAAGGAAGTACTTTTGACTGCATCCTTACCAGCACTGGAAACATCTGCATCATATGTAGGTCCATATTTTATAAGTGCCTTTGTACCTTTTCTAAATGGAAAGAAACAATTTGAAAGTCAAGACTATGTGCTAGTTTGTGCATTTTTTGTGGAAAAGGTATTAAGATTCTTGTCACGGTGACAAGGGAACTACAAACAACAGAAGGTAGCTTCACAGGCTAAAGCAACATTAACATCTATTATATATAAGAAGGGATTGATGTTCTCCAGTCATTCAAGACAAAGGAATACACGTGGATAAATTATCAACTACAAGAGTACAAATGTTCAAAATGTTGGAGCTTTTTGTTGGCATATGCATGGTATTTGGATTTTACCTCTTCAATTTGTTATGACCTTCATTATTCTACATCAGAACTTGGGCTTGAAAACATTTTCAGGGTTGGCAGCCTCATTTCTAGTTACGATGCCAAATTTCCCAGTTACAAAATTGCAACAAAAATTTCAAAACAAAATCATGGAATAAAATGACAAAAGTATGAAGGCCACATCAGAGACATTAAAAGTTAGGAGGATCTTAAAATTGTAGGCTTGGGAGACAAGATTTCTTTGGAATCTAGAAATTACGAAGGCCACATCGAAGACGTTAAAAATTAGGAGGATCTTCAAATTGTAGGCTTGGGAGACAAGATTTCTATGGAACCTACAAATTTTGAGGGAGGCATAATGTAGTTGGCTATAAAATATGTTTACGCATCAACTATTACAACATTTCTTTTCTCTGTTACACCCACATTTGTCTCTGTTTCAACTTTTGGTACATGTATGCTTATAAGAGGGACTTTCATAACAGGGAGAATTCTTTCTGCACTTCAAACCTTTGAGAATTCTTGAGTTGACTGGTAGATATATGAGATATAATTAGATATGTATACTTTAGAAAAATACAAGAATAAATATACTTCCAAAAGCTACAAAACAATTCTCCCTGTTGAATTGACTGATACATATACTAGATCTACTCTCCACAATGTTGGTGCCTATGAGTGGTTTGGTATTTGGATGGATTTTCTAGAAATCTACAAGTCAGGAGCATTCATGTTCTGAATCCTAGTAAACCTAATAGCATGGAAGGGGCTAGTGAGCCAGGCAGAGGGTAAACCCCACAGGCTGAATGTTAAATGTTTAGTATGTTCTATGCTTAAGAGCAATTTACTTCAATTTTCTTGTTAGCCCAATATCAATATCTAGTTTAGTGATCACATCAGCATGATAGTAAAATTCAGATAGAACATAAACACAAACATTAGAATACAAGCCAAGACAAGAGCACATAAGATGTGGCACCAGCCAAGGACAAGCCCTAATGTGGGGAAACCCTTGATCAATTTTTCTTATATTCTTCAATAGTTCAGCACAGAGAGAGATAGTACTAATATACAAATCTGATATTTTATGTCAACAGTAGTAAAGACTTGACCAGAGAAGTCAATGTTCGTCAAACAGGACAAAATCTTCCTCTGAAGATCATTCATATGGCACCAACAGGATTCTCATTAAACTGAGCCAAACATGGTCAAACCTTGACCCAATACATCTACCAGAATGTTGTTGTCTTCGTGATACACTTGTAGTCACTTCTTCAAGAGTTAGGGAATCAACCTTCAATGCTCATTTTCCACACAATCAATATGCAGGTCTTCTTAGGTTTGATTACCCTTAACGAAACCCTTAGAAAAAGAATTGTTGCTAGCTATGGCCTACAGCCTAGCCCAATAGCAAGTTAAGCCTACCATCCCCCATCAAACAACTTACAAACACCATCAATGTAGTAGTATGTAGCCTACAAGAACTTGAATTGATTGTTGAGTCCCAAACTTGCATCTTTCTTACACCTTTTTCTAGCTTCTTCCCATTCATCTGAACCTCCTAAGTCATCAGTATCATTGCATATTAGTTAAAAAAGGGAATTTAAAGTGTTTTCTTGACTATGTGTTTGTGCTGCTATCTGAACTAGACTTTTGTTTATAAGCTGCAGAATCTTGTCACTTTCCATAGCCAGCCCAACTTTCCACAAATGAGTTGTCAAAGTCTATATTTCAAGTGTCTTCAAGCGAATCGAGCCACATGGGAATGTTGCAAAGGACATGGACATGGACCAAGTCCTATTGGATTAGTTGAATTCATCGAAAGAGGCCATAGTCAACGGTGGGCAAAGCGGTGGTCAACTTAAGAGTCCTATAGTGATAAAAATTTGTTTTTCACCATGTGAAGTTTTGTGTGGTTGTTCCTAAATCTCAAGGGACAAATAAACACCTGTGGACTGCTCCATGAACCGAATACAATAGCCACCCTCCAAAGATTTAATCTTCACGACAGCCATAATGCTAAAATTTCAGGACGTGCTTGTTTACGTGTCTTTTATCAGTGCAGATTGTAGGAAAGTAGTTATGTCATCCTCTGTTATAAATAATGCATTCTCATAGGCATATTAGTTAGCTTTGGTAATATAATTTTGAATGTTAACGAGCCCACTGTGCCGTGACTTTATCTCTGTGTTATGACTGCATTTTAATACATGAGAAGACTCTGTTTATAAGCTCAATTCGTGGTTGATCATTGATTGTTTGAGGATTGTGCAGAAGGCCCCTGCACAGGCCGAGGTTTTGTTTATTACTGTATAGTTTCATACTTTATTTCTTTATGTTCCTTATGCCATAATCATTTACTTGTAGATATATTGCATTTCTTATGGTATTAAAGTTTAGTAGTTGTCCATAGCTTTTCACATTTTATAATGTTGTTAACTGATCAATGCATTTGTTTTAGATTACAATAGGTAGCCTGGACATTTACACATAGTTTTCTAATGACTAATGACATGGAATTATTCTTGTCCTTCTACTGATCCATTTCCTTTAGTTTTTAGTTCCAGCACTATGTTATTTATCTCAGTTTTGCTCATTTACTCTTCTGCAAGATAGATATTAAATTACTCATGTCATTTTCAGTTACCTCCTAAAGCCAGAGCGAGTCGAAATGTGAGGGATTGAAGTATGAATGCGTAGTTTGATATTAGTTTATTTTTCTGCAAGTTAGTTATTAAATTGCTCATGTCATTCTCAGTTACCTCCTAAATCCAGAGCGAGTCGAATGGTGAGGGATTGAAGTATGAGTGTGTAGTTTGATATTAATTTTATTTTCTGCAAATTAGATATCAGATTGCTCAAGTTGTTTATGATTACTTCCTAAAGCCAGAGTGAGTCGAATGGTGAGGGGTCAGAATATGAGTTGATGTAATGTGATTTTAGTTTACTTTGCTTGCAATTTTTCGATTTCTTTGAGTTCAGATTTTCTTATATCATTACGGGAGCAAGGATACTAGGTTTCATGGTCACTAGCTCACTCTTGTTTAATTAGAATAGTGGCACATTTTCACTGTCGTTTAGGAATTAGTTTCATCATTACATGTTTTAAAACCTTTTTTTAAAAGTTTGAAGTTCTGAAAATCATTTTAAAGGACATCATTGCCTTGAACATTTATATCATACTTGTCTTTTAGAATTTCCATCTCACATTAGGGAATTAACAGAAGTAAACCCAAAACAAAACAAAAATGAAAAAAACGAAAAAAGAAGTAAGAAATAGGTTATCTTGCACATATATTGCGGTGCAATTCAACAATTTATGACTCTCGGATTGACAATTAATACAGCAATTTAGGACACTCTAAATTGACCAAACATTTTGGCGCCGTAGCTGGGGAAGTGTAACTAGGTAGCCAATTTCCTAAAAAAAAAAACAATAAAAAGAAGGGAAAAATGAATAGCTTCTTGAAGTATGCTCTCCTATTGCACTTAATGTGATCTGGAGGATCAGAAAAGAGAGTTATTAGTTCAATAATTTCTTAACTATGCTCTCTTCTTGCACCCAGTGTGACCTGGAAAATCAAAAAGAAAATTATTATCCCAACTTAAAAATAAAAAAATGGCATGCATAGAGCAAGAGATTCTAGGGGAATGTTTATAGCTGGAGCCAAGAGTTCGATTTTCACAACTGCTTCTTCAAGGCATAGACAAAATTCACCACCATCTACCCCTAGCCTTAAGATTCCTGGAATTCAAGGAGCAACTGAATTAGAGGATTCTCCTACACCATCTACCAAATCTCATTTAGAGGAAGACCCTTTCTTTACTTTTATAGGAGAGCATATTATAATTCAAGAAGTAGAATTACCTGAAGAAGAAAAGGAAGAAACTCCCTCTCATCCTCCCTTAATAGAAGAACCAGAGGACTCTCAAGAAACTATCATGACAGAGGAAGTAGTAGATGGATTTGGAGGTAGAGGTAGAGGTAGAGGAGGAGGAAGATGTGACAATGGAGGAAATAGGGATGGGGATAATGCATTTGGATTCCCTATAGCCGATGAGGAAACTCATACAACAATGAAAAACATTTCACCATCTGTCCTCTCAAACTTTCATGGGTTGAGAAGTGAGGATCCTAAAACATTTCTATTTGAGTTTGAAGTCTTGCATCGAACCTATGATTATATGGAAGACTCTCAAGAACTCAAACTGTTTCCTTCAACATTAAAAGGACCTGCTTTGAAATGGTTCATGGGATTAGCCACTCAGTCTATTAATAGTTGGAATGATATGAAACAAACATTCTTGGATAGATACCTGGACTATTGCATGCCCACCAATCATAAGGATGAGGTATTCAAGATGATGCAAAAAGAAGATGAAAACTTGGAGGACCTTCTTGAAAGATTTCAATACAACTTAAAGAGAGAAAAAATTAGTAATCTAGATGAGGAAACCTTGAAAGCCCTTCTATTGAAAGCCATTAGAGATGAATGGATAGACATTTTAAACATGATGGGAAAGGGAAATATCTCTCAACTTCCACTTCATGACATAGCAGAACTATGTGTCCATACCTCAAGGGGAAAATCTAAAACTCCAAAAGGACCTAGAGATCCTTCTCTGATTAGAGCAACAAATTTGCAACCAATTCAGTAAGTAGGGCAGAGATTGGAAATATGATTGATGAGTTCAAAACTGATATTTTAGGGATCCTTAGTGAGCAACTAGACACCCTTAAAATACAAAACAAGAAGAAAGTAGAAGCTGAAGTTTTTGCCCATCTTTTGTCCATGATGTAGGAAGAAACATGCTCTACGGGAATGTCCCTTGGATGCAAAAGTTGTAGAAACATGTATGATTTGCTCGGAAAGCCATGAGACCAAGGATTGTCCTTCAATTCTTGGGCTCAAAGGCGTCTTTCAAGAAGATCCAAATTCAGTGGAGTCTCTCTGTTTTGTTACAAGGAGACCATGGCAGGGGCAACAAAATCAAGGGTTCAACAATCCCTAGAACTTTCAACCCCTGCCAAATTGGAATCCTTGGCAACAACCTTGGCCCCAATCTCAAAATCCATTTCAATCATGCGTACAAGGTATGCAAAATCCTTATGGGAGATTTTCTCAATTTCATCAATATCCTCCATATTTTCCAAATCAACAAGCTCCACAACTTCCAAATCGAAACCCACAACTTTCATTACCATTTCCACAACAACAACAAACTCCTCAACAAAATTCTCAACTCTTGCTTCCATTCCAACAAAAAGAAAATCAACTACCTTCCCAGCCATTACCAAATCCCAATAATAAAAATCCTCAAAATGCTTACATGGTAGAAGGACAACAATTTCCTACCTATATGATTGTTCCTCTCAATGATGTACAACTCAGATCTGGTAGAGTTTTAGAAAAACCTTCTATAGATGCTCAAAAGCAAAGTATTTTTGAGGAAGATTCTCTTGCAGCCAATAAAGGTTCTAAAGCATCTCTTCAAAACCCAAACACTCAAAAGGAAAAAGAAAAAGAGTCAAGCCCAACAACTCCTATAGTTGAGCAACCTGCATCTTCATCCAAACCTCATTTTCCTGAAAGATTACAAATTGACAAAGGAGTGGAAAAGAAAATCTTGTTGCTTGACTATGATTTCCTAGATGAATTAAAGAATGTTTGTATCAATATTCCCTTGCTACAAGCCATTAGAGAGATTCCTATTCTAGCAAAAAAAATAAAGGAGTTGAGTCTCAAAAGACCAGGAAAGAAACCAAGAGATACAAGAAGAATCCACTTGGTAGGAAAAATTGCAGATATCATGATGGGAAAAATTACCATGCAGAAGTATGTAGATCCTGGTAGTCCAATTGTCGTGACACATATCAATGGGGTAGAAATTCAAAATACTTTGATTGACTTAGGGGCTGCTATCAACATTATGAGTAGACAAACTATGGAACAACTAAAACTTCCTAATCTTCTTTTTACACCTACCTTACTGCAACTTGCAGATCGATCTATAATAAAACCAGATGGTATATTAGAAGATATTTTAGTCTCCTTAGATTCTTGGGAATATCTAGTAGATTTCATGAGTTTGACTCCCAAGAGTAATCTAGGAGGGCACCCACTCATTTTAGGAAGAGCTTGGCTAGCCACAACTAATGATTTCATTAGTTGTAGATCTAGGGATATGTACATTTCTGATGGTAATTGGGAAAAGAAATTCAATTTGTATCCTCCAACAAAAGCAATTACAGAAGTAGGAGATAATGAATGGATCGATGATGAGGACACTATACAACCTATCTTTACGATTTCTGAAATCAATGAAGATAGTAAAATTTTGAACACATTAGAAAATTTTGAAATATCTTCAGAATATGACCACACACAATTTCAGTTAGATTCTGAAATTGAGTATATATCATCTAGACAAATGTATCTTTACTCTATGGAAGAGTTTGGTAGTTTTTCCATTGAAATTTTTCCAGGTAAAACATTGAATATCAACAAAAACTTGGAAAAATCACAACAGGGAGAGCTAACCAAAATCTTACAAGAACATTCTATTGCATTTGCATGGGAATATACTGATATGAAAGGTATTGACCCTAAGACTTGTATTCATCATATCTATATTGAGGAAAATAGTAGACCAATCAGACAACCTCAGAGAAGGATGAATCCAAATCTTAGGGAGATAGTGAAAGAAGAACTCCAAAAACTACTCAATGTAAACTTCATTTATCCAATTTCAGATAGCCGATGGGTTTCTCCTTTGGTTATAGTACCTAAAAAGAATGGTAAATGGAGCGTATGCATTGATTACAGGGAATTGAATAAAGCAACCTTCAAGGATCACTTTCCTTTTCCCTTTAATGATCAGGTATTAGATACACTAGCAGGCAAAAAGTACTTTTCATTCTTGGATGGTTTTAGAGGCTATAATCAAATTCAGGTAGCACCTGAAGATCAAGATAAGACCACATTTACTTGTCCATGGGGAACTTTTGCTTACCAAGTGCTTCCTTTTTGATTATTTAATGCACTCGCAACATTCCAAAGAGAAGTACTAGGAATTGTTTCTGATCTAATCCATGATTATGTAGAGGTTTATATGGATGATTTTACAGTTTATGGTGACTCATTTGAAGAAGCATTAGAGAATTTGGAAAAAGTACTTATAAGATGTAAAGAGACAAATCTTTCATTAATTCATGAAAAATTATTTATGATGTTTATTGAAGGTATTGTTTTGGGACATCACATTTCAGGGGATGGGATTAAAGTTGATAGATCAAAAGTTGAAGTCATCTCCAAGTTGCCTATACCAAATTGTTAAAGAGATGTTAGCAGTTTTCTAGGATTTATTGGATACTATAGAAGATTTATAGAAAACTTCACTAAAATAGCATCTCCACTCTTCAAGCTTCTTACAAAAGACTATGAATTCAAATGGGATCGGGATTGTCAAACAACCTTTGAAACTTTGAAAGCAAGAATATCTGAAGCACCTATCTTGAGGGGACCAAATTGGAAACACCCTTTACATATTTCTACAGATGCCTTGGATACAGCTCTAGGAGCCGTGTTAGGTCAAAAAGATTTAGTTCCTTATGCCATTTATTATACCAGTAAAAATTTGACTCCCACTAAGTTGAATTATACTGTGACTGAATTAACAGGCTAGGAAACTTTTATCCATACTGATCATTCTGCTATTAGATATCTAATGAACAAACTTGTTACTAATGACAGAGTTAGAAGGTGGCTCTTACTGTTACAAGAATTCAATATTATTGTGTTGGATGACCAGGGAAACAAAATACAGTAGTTGATTTCTTGTCTAGTGTCCAAAATACTAAAGAAGATTCTCCTATAGAGGATAACTTTCCTGATGAATATTTGTTTACAGTAACTACTAAGACTCCTTGGTATGCATATATTGCTAACTATTTGATTACAGGGAAACTACCTCCACATCTATTTCCTAGTGAAAGAAGAAAGATTATTCAAGAGAGTTCAAAATATTCATGGATTTCTAACGAATTGTTTAAAACAGGGCCATATTTTGTGATCAGAAGATGTGTTAGGGAAGATGAAATGCCTGACATCCTCAAGGCATGTCATGATAAACCATGTGGCAGACACTTTTTTAACAAAAGGATGGCCTATAAAATCCTTTCTTCAGGATATCATTGGCCTTCCCTCTTCAAAGATACAAAAGAATATGTCAAAAGGTGTGACAGCTACCAAAGAGTAGGGAAACCGACTCTTTCAAATGAAATGCCATTGCAGCCATAAGTACTCATCGAACCCTTTGAAAAATGGGCTTTAGATTTCATTGGACCTATTAATCCACCATTTAAACAAAAGAAGTATATATTGGTATGTACTCATTATGTCACTAAATGGGTAGAAGCCAAAGCATTACTTTCTGCTACTGAAAATTCAGTTGTTAGTTTTCTTTATGAGGATATTCTTACTCGCTTTGGTGTCCGAAGAGAAATTGTGACAGATCAGGGAAGTCAATTTACATCCAACATGGTGGAGAGTTGATGGAAGAATACAAAATCAAGCACAGGAAATCTATTGCTTACCATCCACAAGAAAATGGCCAAGTGGAGTCTACAAACAAAGTTATTGAAAGCATCATCACCAAAACTGTTCATCTACATAGAAGAGATTGGGAAGAAAGGCTTCCTGAAGCCTTTTGGGCCTACAGAACTACAAGGAGAAATACAATAGGACATTCTCCCTATGAACTTGATTATGGGAAAGAAGTCATGCTCCCCCTTGAGTTCCAAGTCAAAACCTTCAAGATGGCAGTTCAATTGGGGATGGATCTATCGAAAGCCCAAAAGCATAGAATGGAGCAGTTGAATGAGCTAGATGAGATCAGAGAAGAAGCAATCCTAAGAACTGATCTAGTTCAATATCAAAGAGCTAAGTGGCATGACAAATACATCAAAGAGAAAACGTTTCAAGAAGGAGACTGGGCATTGCTATTCGATTCTAAGTTTAAAGACTTTAAAGGAAAATTTCAGACTCATTGGCTTGGGCCATATGAGATTGACAAAGTCTTTAGCAATGGAGCGGTAAGAATCAAGACCATTGATGAATCTCAAACTCCTCTTATTGTAAATGGCCACAGATTAAAGATCTATCATAAGCCACTCTCAAAAGAGGAATTTTTCAAAATGTTTCAAGATAATTCTGCAATAGGGCTGGTGAAGAAGAATCCTTCTTCTCCACCAGCCTAGCCTTTGTTCTTTCCTGTAAAAAAAAAAAAAATAAATAAATATTGTATAAGCCTGAAAAACAATCACTGATTAGCAGCCTTATACAGAAAATGTAAGGCGAAAATTAGGAATTCCTGACACCCTATATTTTCCAAAAAAAAAAAAATTATCTCTCTCTCATTTTTCATTCCACTCCACCTCATTCCAATTCCACTCCATCTCATTTCCATTCCACATCACTTCATTTCAACTCCATTTCTTTCATTTCATTCCATTAATAAAAGTTTTTATGACCATTTTTCATCCAGTCAGTCATCATTTATATATCTGATTTAGTTATAAGCCTGTTGGGTTAGTTTCCATAGCTAAAGTCAGTTTTCGCAACTACTCACTGATTCCGCAGCCAGTTGGGTTTCTACAGCCACCTCTCTGTTTTTCAAAAAAAAAATAAAAAATTCAGTCAGATGTTAGTTCAACAATCATGAAATCAAATGAAGGTATGAGGATATATTATGAAGACATAAGGCATTCAGAAGTACCAATGAGGAGAAATTGATTAAAGACTAAAGAAAAATGACAAGAATTCCAAGGTATGAATAAAAATTTATTTCAAATGGCATTCTAACACACTTTTGCATAGTTATTAAATCATGAGCTCAACTATATGCAACAATTAACGTAATCGCCTCTATAACCATCTCATTCCACGAAATTCCTCCATAAGCCATGCATTTATTTTCCAACGGCCTTATGATTAACTCCTGGATTTAACTCAAGTTTGGAAATATTCTCACACTCCATTTGTGATTATGGAACGTGGTTGATTTGACTACGGCTTCTTTCAACTGCACAAAATCCGCAGCTGTTTTATAAAAGTGCTTGCGTCCACTCTACGACCAACCAATTTTAAATTATTTCGGATGCACTTTCTCCCCCTACTATTCTATTGACCTCATGACTTCATTTCCACTGTGCTCACATAAGCCTTCACCCGATTTTGTTCTTTGTCCCGCTTCATTCAGTGTACCTACTTCTCTGATATCCGCTTACATTTCCTCGTCTCCATCATAAACCCTGATCATCTCTGCTAATTCAGACAAATTTTAAAGAATAGAAGGAACAATGGGACAGTTGTTGAGGGCGGAACCAGAGGGACCCAAATTTATTGAAGGATACCTGCAAGTGAAAGATATATTGAAGAAGGCCAGGTGGTTATGTTTTATCCCGAAATTCAAAGGGTACCATAGGGAGGTTACAAAGTCCTTTGCAAGGTCTTTTGACAGACTAGAGGTGGAAATTGGAGACCTAAAATTCATAGTAACTGAAGCGTCAATACCAGCTACCACAGAACTTCCCCAGGGAGGTGAACGCTGGTTTAAGAACCAGAGCATTGGCGATGAAGCTTGGAGAGTGATGTTACGTGACCCAGGTATGGATGTCACCATTTTCAAAAAGGGAATTCATGATCATGCCTTAAAAGAAGAGTGGGCTAGCTTACTGTTAGTTATTCAAAAGTTTATCACCTGTGAGGGACATTTTGGAGCAATGTACATGTATCATGCACGTTTGTTAATGAATTTCCTAGACAACCAGATCCTTAATCTACCATACTTTTTACTATGCAGTTTGAAAAATATGTCTATAATCGTCCAAAAGCATCTGGGCGATATAGAACCACATTTGTATCACCATGGTCTCGTGAAAATCCTAATAGAAAAACAATTAAAAGAAAAAAGGGACACCTGGGAGCAATTTTTAATTAGAAATTTCTTTGAATAACCCCAAGAAACCCCTGAAGGTAGTACATCAAAAGGAAGTATAAGAAAGAGAACATATGATAAAACTTAAAGCACTCCTACTAACACATTTGAGAGAACTAGTAGAGAAGAAAGATTGACTAAAAGGAGGAAGGACAAGACTCCTACTAACACAGTTGAGAGAACTAGTAGAGAAGAAAGACTGTCTAAAAGGAGGAAGGAAAAGACCAAGGGTAAAAAGCCAACAAAATCAAAAGAGAAAAGAAGCATTGAGGTTGTGCGTCAAACCCCTTCCTCAGAAGAAGACCATCAAGTATTGTCTGAGAGATTAGTTCACCTTCAGGAACAATCAACTATGGCCAAAAAGAAAGGAAAAGGAAAACAGAAAGAAAAAGACAGTAGTCCACAATATGTAAGAAGAAGCAGCAGGTTTAAGGAAAAATGGAGAAAAGTACAAGCGAAAGGACCCCATTTTATTGATTTGGGAGAAGGAACACCTGAACAAACTCCAGCTAGCAGTAGTCCACCTTATTCTCAGCCAAACTTTCAAACTAGTCCTCAAGATGATGACATGAGTCATTTCCAGCCAGAGTTTGAAGTCAATTCTCCTCCACAGCATTTTGGGGATAGCCCCAAGAAAACGAGACCGGAAATAGATCCAAGGTAGTAAAAGGTGTATGATTACATAGAATCCTTAGAAAGAACAGCCACGGGTCCCAGCAGTTCATCCGCTCAGCCTCACATAGCACAAGAAGCTCTAGTCCAATCGTTGAAACAAGAAATCTTTGAGTTGGAGGTTTTCAATTGACATATTAAAAATGAAAATGAAGCATTGAAAGAGGAGAGCAGACTAGACAAGATCATCCATGACAACACTATGCTACACTTGGGACTATGGCACAAAAAGAACAGAAAATTGAAGAAGAAGTGCAAGAAGATAAGTAGAGCACTGATTAATCTTAAATTCAGATGCTTGATGAAGAAGCTGAGGATGTTAGCAGCACCAAGAAAGAGAGGAAGAGGGCTGGATGTACTGGAAGAAGCTTTAGAACATATGATTTGAAGTGGGGGTAGTCAAAATTTTGGTTGCATGAGGACATGCAACACCTTCACAGTGGGGGTATGTTGAGTCCCAAACTTGCATCTTTCCTACACCTTTTTC
>APFE030657076.1:60863-81651 GCA_000404065.3 Pinus taeda
AGTCCCAAACTTGCATCTTTCCTACACCTTTTTCTAGCTTCTTCCCATTCATCTGAACCTCCTAAGTCATCAGTATCATTGCATATTAGTTAAAAAAGGGCATTTAAAGTGGTTTCTTGACTATATGTTTGTGTTGCTATCTGAGCTAGATTTTTGTTTATAAGTTGCGGAATCTTGTCACTTTCCACAGCCAGCGCAACTTTCCATAGCTGTTTTGTCAGAGTCGATATTGCAGGTGCCTTCAGGTGAATCGAGCCACATGGGCAAGTTGCAAACGACGTGGACATCAATCGAGTCCTATTGTCTCAGTCAAATTCATCAAAAGAGGCCATAGTCAACGGTGGGCAAAGCGGTGGTCAACTTAAGAGTCCTACAGTGATAAATATTTATTTTTCACCACGTGAAGCTTTGCGTGGTTGTTCCTAAATCTTAGGGGATAAATCAACACCTGTGGACTACTCCATGAACCGAATCCAACAACCACGCTCCAAAAATTTAATCTTCATGGCAACCATAATGCTAAAATTTCAGGACGTGGTTGTTTACATGTCTTTTATCAGCGCAGATTGTAGGAAAGTAGTTATGTCATCCTCTATTATATATAATGCATTCCCATACGCATATTAGTTAGCTTTGGTAATGTAATTTTGACTGTTAACGAGCCCACTGTGCCATGAGTTTATCTCTGTGTTATGACGGCATTTTAATACATGAGAAGACTCTGTTTATAAGCTCAATTCATGGTTGATTGTTGATTGTCCAAGGATTGTGCAGAGGGCCCCTGCACAAGCCGAGGTTTTATTTTTTACTGTATAGTTTCATGCTTTATTTCTTTACATTCCTTATGCCATAATCATTCACTTGTATATATATTGCATTTCTTATGGTATTAATGTTTGATAGGGGTCCATAGCTTTTCACGTTTTATAATGTTGTTAACTGATCAGTGCCTTTGTTTCAGATTATAATAACCAGCCTGGGAATTTACACATAGTTTTCTAATGACTAATGACATGGAATTATTCTTGTCCTTTTGCTAATTCATTTCCTTTAGTTTTTAGTTCCAGCACCGTGTTATTTATTTCAGTTTTTCTCATTTACTCTTCTGCAAGATAGATATTAAATTACTCATGTCATTTTCAGTTACCTCCTAAAGCCAGAGCAAGTCGAATGGTGAGGGATTGGAGTATGAATGCATAGTTTGATATTAGTTTATTTTTCTACAATTTAGTTATTAAATTTCTCATGTCATTCTCAGTTACCTCCTAAAGCCAAAGCGAGTCGAATGGTGAGCGATTGAAGTATGAGTGTGTAGTTTGATATTAGTTTTATTTTTTGCAAATTAGATATCATATTGCTCAAGTTGTTGATGATTACCTCCTAAAGCCAGAGTGAGTCGAATGGTGAGGGGTCAGAATATGAGTTGATGTAATGTGATTTTAGTTTACTTTGCTTGCAATTTTTGGATTTCTTTGAGTTCAGTTTTTCTTATATTTTTACAGCATCAAGGATAATGGGTTTCATGGTCACTAGCTCACTCTGTTTAATTAGAATAGTAACACATTTTCACTCTCTTTAAGGAATTAGTTTCATCATTGCATGTTTTAAAACCTTTTTTTAAAAGTTTGAAGTTTTGAAAATCATTTTAAAGGACATTGTTGCCTTGAACATTTATATCATACTTGTCTTTTAGAATTTCCATCTCACATTAGGCAATTAATAGAAATAAACCCAAAACAAAAAAAAACTCAAAAACGACAAAAAAAGTAACAAATAGGTTATCTTGCACATATAGTGCACTGCCCTTCAATAGTTTACGACTCCCGGATTGACAATTAATACAGCAATTTAGGACACTCTAAATTGACCAAACATTGATGTCAACACATTCTAGCACCCAATCCACAAATGTATCTGGCCCTACGTTGATATATTCTGAACCTATATGGAAGATCCCTTCAATGTACTACCTCACCTTATTCCTTCAGCTCCCCTACCTTGCAAATAATCCTGAAACCATACTTAGGAATAACTTGTATCACTGTATTGTAACCCATAATTCTTATGCTTCTTTCAGGCTTCTTCTTTTCGTGACAGGGTCGCTCCTTTTGTTGCAGCTAGGGCTCCTTCTCTCACTGTAGCTATGGCTCCTTTTGTTGTGGCTTAGGGCTCTTCCTCTAGCTTCATATTAGGGCTCCTTAGACCTATGGCTAAGGCTTATCTTCAATTGCAGCTAGATCTCCTTCATGACTGAGGTTAGGGCTCTCATAGATGACTCTTTCCGTGACAGTCTCCATAATACAAGATAAACCCAAACAAGTGGAGAGAGATCATGATATGATGTGTACCTCAGATGACTCGAGGTCTCCTCTATTTAAATGCAACGTTGAGGTTGATCTGGGGGAAATTTTCTTTCTAGATGACCTTGACAAATTGTCAATAATACAAATAAATTCATATCTCCATAAATAAATGTCGAAATCGGATGATCTTTAGATCAATCATACACCTCTCAAAGAGACAAATCTAAGAAAAAGTATCAGCTGCCATAAATAAGGTGACCGACATGGAGTTTGGCCCTAGTTTCGAATTTTAACACTCCCTCTCAACTAGGGAGAACTCCATTTGCTAATCCATCTCTCAATCGGTACTATCTTTGCCATCAATGCACTCCTCTGCATTGTTCTTCTCTTCTATGCTCTGTTGAACTATGAAGAAGAAGTAGTGATCAAGAATGTATCTTTCCATTCTCTAGTAACCCGAAGTCAGTCCCATAAAAAGAGAGTGTCTCATACCACTCTTACTGACCCAAAGTCAGTCACAAATAAAAGAGATTGTCTCATACCACTATCGTTGACCTGAAGTTAGTTCCAATTGATCATAGACCAATATAGGTCATCCTAGCATAAGCAGTATGGTAGTACACGATGCATCTATTAATAGCACTACAGTTTGTATCCTCATTTCCTTACTCATTGGCCAGATGAGAGGTACTTCCCATCAGTCTAAGACTGCATGCGTAGGATGTCTCAGTAGGAGAATGATGAACCACTCATGCTGCCTACATGTTACCATGGGGTATTACAGGGGAAGGCTAAACCACTCACCGTGTACACAAAAAATCACTATGGGAAGGTTGAACCACTCACCCTATGATTGTGTCTCAGCAAGAGAAGGATGAACTACTAATATACAAATATAATATTTTATGACAACAATAGTAAAGCCTTGACCAGAGAAGCCAATGTTGGTCAAGTAGGATAGAATCTTTCTCTAAAGATCATTTATATGGCACCAACGGGATGCTCATTAAACTAAGCCAAACATGGTCAAACCTTGTCCCAATACATCTCCCAGAACATTGTTGTTTTCTTGTTGCACTTGTTGTCTTTGCTTCAACAATTAGGGCATCAACCTTCAGCCCTCATTCTCCGCACAGTCAATAATGCATGCCTTCGTAGGTTACAGTTGATGAACACTAGTATTACAACAAGAATTTTGCAATTCCTGGGGCTACCAACTTTACTTTATCAACCCGAGGTTTGTACAAAATTAGAGGTGACAGTGTTGTATACACAAGTAGATGTGATGGGTCCACTCTTTGTCACTGTTGAGCTGATGATAGACCACTATGGTTTCTAAAACTAGCCTTCTATTGATTTAGAAAGAGTTTGATTACTAATGAAAAGAAGGGGAATTTTCACTAATTGGGAGAATTGAAATATTGTCTACAACATTAAGAAAATAGTGAAATCAATGCTTTAAACACACCACTTATCTAACTAATTGCTAAGAGATCTTTCCTCAAAATAATTCTAAGCTAATATGTGTTTAATCCTAATTGTCCTAGGCATGCAATCTAAAATAACAAGAAATTCTACTATTGTGCATATGAATGAACACAATAACTCTTTTTTCCTTTTTGTCCTTTTTTTGTGAAAATGTCAATGCTGAATCTTCTTGGTGATGTGGTAGGTAGGTTAGAGGTGGTGATGGAAGGTTAGATGGCTTGGGAGGCAAGTAGGGTTCTTTTCCTATCTTCCTGGATGTTTTTTCCGCAAATCGACCTCAAAAAAAGCCACTACAGGTTATCCTACATGATGTCCGAATGCTTCCTACATGATGTCTTAATGCTCCTACAAGATCCCTTGTATTCCTACAAGATCTATCCAAGGGAAATAGGGGTGACATGGAAGGTGGTATATGGCATAGGGAAGGTGGACGATGGAAGAAACAAGGCAAGGGAGTGTCTAGGACTTCCTCAGAGCTCAACCCAAAGTCTATAAGATGGTTGGATTTGCTCAACAAACCTGGGAAGTTCTTCATATGGAATGATGAACTGGTTTAGGGATTTGGTCGCTTTTGGTGATCATGGATGGATGAGGTTAGGCTGCGGATGCTAGCATGAGATCTTATTGCACATTGAAACTCTTGCAATACATACATTACTGGCATTTATCCATAAATCATATCAAACAAGGAAGATTTCTAATCAACTTACGAAAAAAAAAAATCATTATTTATTTGCCTAACTCATGCATGGAAATACTTGCAGAATATTGTGAAACACCATTATATCTAACACAAATTTGAAGATATCATAAATTTCAATTGAAACTTATTCTTGAAAATTGAAAAGATGTTTGCCTAAGTAGCAGAAAACCCTAAATTCCATAAGAAATCAAAATTCTATCTTTTTGGGGCTGAATACAAGTTTTTCCTCAAACCATGGTCCCTGAAGGGAGGAGTGAGGCCAAATCCACTTGTTATCATTATTTTTCGTATTCCTTTAACTCTCTAAAGCTACTATTAAAGAAATGCACAAAAGGAAGCAAACTATTCAAATTCACCACTACCTGCAATGAAACAATGCTAAAACAAATTCAACAGTTGATGTATGAAATAACTTAGACATACAAGTAGATGAAGATAAGATTTTGTTGCTAGGGTTGGGCCCTAACCCAAGAGCTTCAGCCCTTAGAGTCAACTTAGTGTTGGATCAAGGAAATGCTCATTCTCATTATCATATCAGAAAAATTAGATAAAAATGTTTTTCCACAAAGTTTGAGCTCCAAAATGCTTAATGCTCTTACATAAAAAATCTGAATCCTAATGAGGCTTTAGCCTCCTTATTTATACAACTGAAGTCTCCAACAACTTCCTTAAATCTATGGCAGCTTGGCTCCAAAACTTAAGATGAAAAGGCTATTAACTATCACTGGCTCAGTTTCCCATGATCTCCATGAATTGACTGCTTGCAACTTCGAGCTAGTGTGATTTGATTGAGGAATATTCGAATGAGTGAAGATTTAATGAGGAGGATATATCTCCTATAATCTCTTCTCCTTGTCTCATTTGAGTTTCTTCCCTTAGTTAGCCAAAATTACCATGATTTTCTCTTAAAAACCTACAGTCAATGCACATTAGACCACTAGACATACATCTTACTTTTACTCATCTCATTATGAATAATATAATTGAAACATGTAAGGAATTATGAGAAGAGTTGATTTTAATAAGATCAGAGGTGTATTAAGGCCCACATCATTACCCAATGATGAGGCTCATCAGTGGTGTACCAAGGTGAGACTCCACCACTACCACGATGTCCAAGTTTGGTTTGATTACCCTTAATGCAACACTTAGAACAACCTTTGTTGCTGGCTATGGCCTGTGATGTAGCCAAGCAACAACTTAGGCCTGTGGTCCTCCATCAAACAACTTACAAACACCATCAATGGAGGAATGTCTAGCCTATAAGAACTCATCTTGCCGTCAACACTTTCTAGCACCTAATCTGCATATGTATCTAGCCCTACATTGATCTGTTCTGAGCCTATAGCATATATCTCTTCAACGTACTGCCTCACCTTATTGTTGTAGCTCCCCTGCCTTTCAAACAATCCTTAACCCATTCCTACAAACAACCTCTATCACTGCATTGTAACCAGAAATTCTCATGCTTATTTTAGCCTTCTTCTTACTACGTTAGGGCTCCCTTTTCTACAGCTTGGGTCTCTCCTTTAGTCATGGCTAGGGATCCTTCTCTTGCTGCGGCTAGGGCTCCTTTTTATGTGGCTTAGGGCTCCTCCTCTAACCACACATTAGGGCTCCTTAGATATATGTCTAGGGCTTCTCTTCAACTACAACTAGATCTCCTTCATGACTGAGGTTAGGACTCTCTTAGATGACTATTTCCACTATGTCCTCCTTCATAGAAGATAAACCCAAACAAATGGAGAGAAATCATGAGATCATGTGTGCCTGAAATGACTTGAGGTATCCTCTATTTAAATGCAACATTGAGGTTGAGCTCGCAGTAATTTTAGTCGACCTAGTCTTATATCATAAAACATTTCATTATACATATTACTCATTGTAAAAGGAGGTTTTCACCATGAAGAAAAGTAAAATTATTAGTTTCTTATATTTTTTAAGCCTCATGGTTCATAACACTTACTCATGGATTCTTTTATATTTAGTTGATTCTTATGGGCATATTTCCACGAGATGTTGGAGATCTATGTTGTTTAGTAACTTCTTTGTAGAGTTTTTTATCATATCCTTAGAAGGGTGACCCATATGGTGGAGAAGCATTCAAAAAATTTGAGAATGAGCATTAAGCCCTAAATATCATGGGGCCAATTTATTTCTTGTATGGAACTTTTCTATTGTCGTGAGGTTACATAGCTTGAGGATTAATAATGTAGAGTTGGTTCACCAAAAGGAATATATTGTTTACAAAGAGATGATGGAGTATTGTAGGGCTTGGAGGAGGATTACTACAGACATTGCATGGAGCACTCATCTCACAACTCATCATTATTAGACATGTGTACCTCAAATCTTGACATGTGTCACTCAGAGTTGAAGCACTTCACATGTGGGCCTATATATTTTTTAGTTAGGTTATTTATTGTGAAAATGGTGAGAGATAAAGAAAATTGGTCTCTTTTAGTGTACTTTTATTTATTATACATTGTTATATTTGCATTGAGCACTATGGTTGTACAAGTGATTCAAGAAGAAGACTAAGGATAGGGTTTTTCCTAGAGAAACCCTAACGGAGTGTGTACTTATTTATTTTTTTTACTTGTTATGGGAAAAATCAAAAGACTATGGTTTTGTGGAATTTGGAAACCCTAGGACTATTTGCAGTGCTTGATGCAGATAAGATATAGGGAACTATCTTGTACTCTTTTGTAATGCAATTGTAGCTACTAAGAGAAACTTGTTAGTGCCTATTCTAGCTTATTGTGGATATTTAATGGAGGCACCAAATTTGGTTTGAAGTGATTTCTACCCAAAAAGAGTTGGTGGCCAAGATTTTCTTATTGCTTTCCTAGCTAAGGCTTCAAGAGAAGGAATTCTACCAACTTGTATTAAGTTGTTGTTATGTGCTTGTAACTCTCTCACACACACATAGAGATGCCTAATATGCCATACAAAAATTGTGTACTTATTTTATTTTCAACTTATATTCTCATGATACTTGAGGAGTCTTCATTATGCATTTCAATTTCACATAATAATCAAAATTTACTTTTAACAAACATACAAAATCTAAGGGAGGAAGATTTATTGATGTAATAAATATCGTGTACTAACAATTTTAGAATTAATATATAGTTGGAAAGTTTTGCCAAGGGTTGGAGGGTTGAAAACATTTCTTTGTTGAAGTGCAATATTTCTATGCTATGGCCATGGAGTATCTTGCTCCTTTATGACCATGGAGTATCTTGCTCCATTAAAGTACACGGGCATTTAGTTTCTTGTTCTATATGGTTATTTATTATATGTTGCAGTAATTTATATTTTACATTAAAGGAAACCTCAAGGTTGAGGTAAAAATAAAATTTCATTAGTTGTAAAGAAACTGCAATTTATCTAATTTATTCAATACCTATCTCATTTTCTTAATTATTTATGAACATAAGAATGTTAGAAGATGCATCTACGATGGAAAAAGGTACAGATGTACTTGATCATTTATGCCAATAAAAAAGCTTGAAGTTATTTCATGTATATGCGATGAAAGAAAGTTATCTAATTATATATTAATACTTTGGATTTAAGATTTCTGTGGTTAATATCTAAAGAGAGAACCCACAGTAAAAACAATCTTTCATCAACTTTTCAAATCCCAACAGGGATCCTCATCAAGACTGTTATTGAGTGTTGAGCTCTTCTACTATCAACACTCAATAACAGTCCTGATGATGGATCCCTGTTGAGATTTGAAACGTTGAAAAAAGATGGTTTTTACTGCAGGTTCTCCGGTTACTAAATTAAATCATATATTAATAGTTTGAAAAAAAACTTGTTAAATTTTCCATTCCATACTATGTACTGCAACATAGTTACAATCATTGATCTGTTATTTACAACCCATTTGAAGTTTTCTTTGCATATAAATTTAGGATGCACGAGGAGATTTCCTGTGTGGCCCCATCCAATTATAATAGCCTCTACGTCAACACAAAGGAACTCAAGAAAGCAACACGCTTCATCCGGAAAACACATAATATTTACTAGATAATGTCAATGGTATTCTGGAACGACTCTACGAGAAGAACCTTTGATCTGATGAAAATATCAACCTACAACATAGTTTCAATTGGGGTTGAGAGTTGGCTCCATGTAAGGAAGGAAATTTCGAGGGATTCACATTGTAAATCTAGGAAATTACAATACAATCCATCGACCATCACCGATTATTGTCGAAACAATTTCCTTTAATTTTGATATTCCACCATAATTCCAAAAATTTCAATATTCAATTATTTATAGTTTTATGACCAAAGGAAATGATCATGTGCAATTGAAATAAACATAAAGTTCAATAAGCTTGTCACTTATGATAGTTATTCTTTGTTACATGAATTTTTGGAACGTGGAAACGTTGAGAATTTAGACATGGGTGTGGGAAATAGCTAGAGGTTTTTTTAAAATTTACAGTTAGGAATTTAGCTAAAATTTATAAGAAATGACTAATTCAGAGCAATAATGTTATATAGGAAAAAAAAGAAAAAAAAATTAATTATATAATTTATATAAATATTAAAATTAATATTGAAGTAAAATACTGAAATATTCAAATGAATTAAATATATATAATAATAAATTATATAATCTCTCTTATACACAAATATATTCTCTAGGTGCCTCTCTCCCCGAGTCTCTCCATTATATATATATATAATATTAAAATGACACATGGCGAGTCATTGAAACAATCTTGCTTAAAAATACAAAGGAAGAGTTACATATGTTTCTCTAGTTATTCTTAAGAGAAAAATAAAGCAACTCTAATGTTTAAGTATTGATTGCCACATACAATATGCACACACAATATTTTGTGATATATATACATAAACAACGACATAAATAATCATGAGCATGACACCCCAGATATTGCCCTTACATCGAGGTGCCACACACTTAGTTAACCCATCGAGACATTGCTCCAGTTTCTCAATTAAAGATATCGGTGTTAAGGATGTCTTTGGCCTTTCTAGCTATGAAGGTTTCATCATAGGCTCATGTTTTGCTATGTTTTGTGAGCAGTTCAACATATTTCTCGACAAGCTTTGTATTCCCCAACACAAGGGAATGCCAGAACTAAAAAAACAGTTCTCAAAGCTCTCGGAAGCACAGAAAGCATTGAAATGGGTTTCCCACCTCTCAAGAGTGCTTCTCGTGTAACACATAGTTTTTTAGAGGGTATTGTAGCATGTAGTTCATAAATCATTCTATTCTACAACAATGTAAAAGTAGGATAGTTTGTTGCATAACAAGAGTATTTCACTCTTATTAAGGCATGAGAAAATTTCTTAATATATAAGTTAGTCTTTTCTTCAATAAATGTATTTTTGTATGGGTATTTGCACTATAAATTAGCGTTACCCTACATATGAAACCATTACTTAATTTTTGATGTATCATTGATATAATACTAGTGCAACATGACATTTAAGGTGTATATAAGTTCGTTTGTGTTTGCTTGGGGTTTAATCCCTACATGATAGTCAAGTCACAGGTTCAAATTTCATGGGGAGAGGTGGAGGATGGAAGCCACATTGCAGGAATTAAAGTTCCCAAGGGGTATCTAGTCTCAATCTACCCTAGCATAATCCTAGTGATAAACATCTCATTGTGGGTCAATATGTCTTTTTTCATTCAATAGACATGTTATCCTACTCATAGGCTCAGCCTAGCACAGTCATAGCATCCCATTTTTAGTGAGTATGTCTTCCTCCGCCAAATAAACACGCTACCGTAGAGATAGACTAAGAGAAAAAAAAAAAACATTAATTGGAAAACTGAAATACTGTTTAACAATTTTGAATAAAAAACAAAAAACCTTCATTAGAAAATCTCTTGATGCATATCCATATCTCAAACACTCCAATGACACAGATAGAACCAAATGAAAAAATTAACTTTAAAAATAATTTTTTCACTTTTAAAAGATCATTATCTAGATTTTTCACTTTTAAAAGCTGATCATGAAATATATGCAACCCAACACTCTAATCATGTAAATGGAACCAAATGAGAAGGAAATTTTTAAACATTATTTTTTCACTTTGAAAAGACCATTATGTAATCTATGTGAGCCAAGATAACTTTCTTCCCTCTTAGGGATGAGAATCTTAATAAGTCTAGTGTAAAGTTCTCCTGCCATGTGTTTGGATCGAGAATGTGTGATGCACATGTTCCCTTTGGACATGAACTGATAAGAATGATTAACATAGTTCAAAGTCTTGACCTCATTTCGTCAATGGCTTTCCTATAGTTTGGTTTTATCTCGGGAAAAGGCGAAAAATCGTAACCATAAACAAAAGCAAGAAATGAAAACTCGTACAAATCAAGCAAATGAAGAAGTTCAGAAAAAGAAATGTCTCACACAAGGTATGAGAATTTTAAGGATCAGAACTTTTCAGATGATTGTTAGTTGACAAATATTAGACAAACTCCATGCAAAATCTCAATCAGTAAACTGTTCACAGATTTATCTCACCTGAGCTTCTCTAGGAGTCCTCGCTTTCCTAGGTGCAATGAGATTCTACCGAGAAAACGATTCAACCGAGAAGCATCTGAAGATACCTCTGACAACTGAGATCTGAGTTTTGAGAACGAATCATATCGCCAACAATTACCACAAGCAGAGCAGATAGACTAGCGTGACAAGATTGGGACCTGTAAGTTGTAACCATCAATTCAATCATATAATTATTGCAACCAAAGATACAATATATGCAATACCTGGGACAAATACTTGTTTTACTTAGATCTGGCGTGTGGCTAGAGGCTTATATCATATTGATGTGCCTGATGTGACGAGGTTGATACTGGTGCGATTGGGTAGGCTATTATTTGATTCTCCCTTGCCGCGAGTATCTTCGTGTTTTTCCCTACGATTAAGGCGGAAGTACCGCGATACACTAGATCTGATTGCCCCACATTGATATCCCTGAGATATTACACTTCAACTCCATTAACGTGCCACAATCGATTATATCGCATCGCGCATGCTCAAATTGCACGTTCAGAACGGTACAACCATTTCGCAAGTAGAGTCACATGCTGAAGACGATACGCCTTACCGGCCAGATGGCTTGGACGCATCGCCAAGTGCGATCGTTGGATGAAAGAAGTTGAAGTCAATGCTCGAAGATTGCTTCAAACGGACATGGGATGTGACGGTGTAGGCAGGCTTGGAATTTCAAGTCCTCTTTTACGATGAAATGAAAATGAAATGAAAATTTGATGACGGTTTTGCAATTTTCATATTTTTTTAAGTTTTATATAAATTGGTGAGTGTTTAAGTTTTATATAAATTGGTGAGTGTAAATTTTTAAGTTTTATATAAATTGGTGAGTGTAAATTTTTCATTATCGAAATTCTCTTTGCAACTACTTTTATACTTCTAACTTTCATTAATGGCTTTCTAAAAAAATTCATTTTGAAAATTTTTAATATTTTTATTTAATTATACATTTTTAATCAAATACATTTTTTATAATCATTAATCTTTAAAAAGGTTAAATGAATTTCCATATGAAATTACTAGAACTTCAAATTTGAAAGTTGCTCCCATATCTTCTAAAAAATCCCAAAATACTCAATATTTTTTAGACTTTTATCATTGAAAATTACAATTTCAAGAAATCTCTACCCAAGCAAAATTAACAAAAATAAATAAATAAGCACTTCAAATTTGAAAGTTGCTCACCATATCTTCTAAAAAATCCAAGGACACTCAATATTTTTTAGACTTTACTACTCAAAATTACAATTTCAAGAAATCTCTACTCAAGCAAAATTAACAAAAATAAATAAATAAACAAAATATGACTATGAAAAAAAAAACTCTTACTACTCCTTTAAACTGCTAAATCAACATATCTAAAAATCATGAATAAATATAAAATCAACAACAAACTTTTCAGATTAAATCTCATAGCATCACAATAAAATAAATATATTTTGTGTATATAATTGTTTAATAATGAGCTCGAGACTGGGCAAGAAAAAACTTCTGTGGAGTTTATTTTATTGGCCCTATTTTATGAGAGATATAAAAGCATGTTCACAACAAAATTAACTTAACCTTTGAAATTTAAAAGACCATTTATTTTTAGATTTTATCTTATTCATCCCAATTTTATAATAAATATAAACCCATGTACATAATAAATTTAAATTAATATTCAAAATTGAAATGACCATTTATCTAAACATTTATTCAGTCAACAATGTGTCTCTTTTATATTTGTACTATACAAGTTCTGCATCTTACATTTATTTAGGGGACTATTTATTTTAGCAGACGATGATAAATATAAGAAGTTTCATTCTTCTTAGTTTCAAGATCCAAAGTTAAGAAGAACCAAAATTTTAACCACATTACAAAATAAAGCAACGTTAAAGTTTAGAAGAGAGTTTGATTAAAATTAGTTAGATAATTTATACTATGAATGGTGCTGAATCCAGATAATGTTGGAACAAAACATCATAATAAAGACATCAAAGAAACTCATGAAATTATAGCTTAAAAAATAAAAAAGACTATTGTACCAGTGACGATCGCTCTGAGATTCACTCTCAGATTGGAAGCATTGGTTCCTTGAGTAATTTCTTCAGTAGTGGAGGCTGATCCAAACCAACCTTCAAATGCTACGGTGAACAACAACAAATCCTTCTGAAAATATGATTTTATTAAGAAATTGGCGCTATAATACAATGGTCGTATGTATCAATCTCAAATTCGCATCAACACCCTCCCAATGAACGAAGCAAAATATGGTCATGAAATATATGGTCTGGCAGAGATGAAGGATACACCAAATGAATGAATATGGTACACGGCCCGACATGGATGGAATTCACAAAACAACAATCTTTACTTTCCCAACAATGTCTCCTCTTCTTCATTTTTCGCAGTTCACTGAAATAGATGGTTCGTCACTCTGCGCACACTCTTTAAACTTCCTCTGCAAACACTTACGACTTTCTATATATAAAAAATCTAGACCACAACCACCAACACCTTTTCTTTACCAGCCTAGTGGCCTTGTATCCATTTAGGCTTTCACATAATTTGATATAAAGAAACACTAATTTACTTTGGGGACTAATTACCTTGATAATATCTCCATTAAGAGCATGCTATGACTACACTTTTATTACCAAGCTCCAATCTCACCATTTTTGAAGACTTTTCCTATCAGATTATGAAACTGCGAATTCAGAATGTCAAAATGGGAACTTAGCACTGTCACGCCTTGAGGGTAGGCGAGAAAATAAATTATTAATAGAATGCTATTTTATATGTTCTATGGTGATATTCAATGAATTAGTACCCACTATGCATTTCAATAGGTACCATAAATTATGACTGGTTGAATTTGAATTCAAACGTCAAATTGAGAGGTTATCCATCTATGAGCCCTATCAAACTTTACATTGAAAAAGATTTATCACCTGTCAAATACGTTCTAAAACATGAAATGCGTCCTATAGGATGTCAAATTCTAAGCCTCAATGTAGGTTATGATCAAATTTTGGAAAGTGAATTAAGCTGGATAAACATTGGAAATTATATAGTAACACTAAACTAAATGCCTTTCTAGAATTAATTGTTTAATTGATTTTCTCTTATAGATTTTGACTAAAATCATTCTAGTTAATTTTATCCAATGAAACAAATGGTGTAGGTTGTCCACCTTTAATTCATATTGAATGGTGCATATTTTCTATCTCTAAATTGTCTTCATATTGAATGTGGATATCTTCAAATACTATGCATTCCATGACAAAGTGTCATTCCAGTTCGACCACATATTTAATGAGGAATCCACCTACCTATCTCACATCTAAGGTGATGTGATCAGTTCCATCTAGGTTATGTGATGTTATCCTCAGTTGTGCAAATAACAACCTTGTTTTTCCTTTAATAGTTGTCCTCGATAAGTTTTTTCACCATGGCCACAAGTTTGGTTAAACTCTTTGATGTAATATGTTTTTTTTTTAACTCCACATGACTTGTCAACATGGTTGTCCTAAATTTTTCAAACACTAAATTTTTCATTTCTTCTTTGGTGTTAAGAATTCATTCATTTGATACTCCACTTACTAAGCTACTTTTTGTTTTTCTTCATTGATGTACCATGTAACTCCTCCTCCATGGCAATCTTGGTCTCGCATTGGTTATCTATGTTTATAGCCTAAATAGCTTATTAACATAACTATAGTTGTTGCCTCCAAAAAAAAATTACCTTCTTTAACTAAAAAAAATTGTAAGGGACAGTGGATTTAACTTTGAGATTGCTAATAATTAGTTGCTTCTAGAGTATTTCAAGTTGTCTCCAATTTCAAGTTGTCTCCAATTGCAAGTTAACATGCCGCTTTCCAATACTTCACAAACATAGAAAACAACCTACATAACCAACTAACCAAACGGTTTTTGGTTTCCTATCCCGAAGTTCAGCTACTTCGCACTTGTTTTGGAGTAATTATAAGGTTTTTTTGTCCTCCTTATATCCTTTTCACTCTACCAATTTTCCAATTAACATTATATTGGAAGTTAATCCCAAGATATTTGTATTCTTTTGTTATTTAGAATGTGTTCCCTTCCAGAAAAGGTGATTGGTTTGTATTTTATATTTAAAGAAAAGATCATGATGCCCGGAAATAAGTTATAGGAAGTTCATACATGTATTAGGATGTGTTTGTATAATTGTTAATTAGTTGTAGGATGATTATGCTATTTTTATTTGGCTTTTCTTCCCTTTTTTTAATATTTTGTAGGTAGATTTTATGACTGTAAAACCTTCTTATACCACATTAATTATGGACACTATTGAATAATATATTACCAATCAATAAAACCTTATCCCATCTTGGAATAGATTTTACGATTATTAAACTAATTGATTGTGGGCATTGACATGTGATAGTTTATAATTACCAATATGCCACGCTCTTTACAGAAACGGTTATGTCTATTAAATAATAATGATATTGCTGCATGGAATGGCATGTCTACATTTAAGTGATTAAATCTTAAGAACATATGTATGTAATGCTACTCTTAATAAAATAATGAGTTGTTTATGCAAGGGACCAACACTTGTATTGGTCATGATATAACAAGTGGGAACTACTAAAGGGATTACGGAGAATGACCTTTCTTGTTTAGTCAAACATCCATGGAAAAACCATCTTGTAGAATATTCAAATCTGAATTTGTTTTATTTTTTCTCTTGTCCAAGGCTCTTTGAATGATTCAAAAATAGTGGTTGAAGAAACCACCTGCCATATATATAACGGAAGTATGCTAGTTCCAGGTTTTCCTCAGAAAAATCAATGGGGTATGGGCAAGACTACCTGCCTTGATTTTGCAAGTTGAACCTTGAACATGGAAGGATCACGAGAAAGGTTCATTAATTTGTGCACAAGTATAGATACACCCTAAAATAGAGAGGAATGGACAAAAAATATTTCGATGGGCATGAGTGCAACACAAGGAAAAGAAAATAAAAATAACTATAAAAAAAAAATGGCACCGTGTGGTCGTTGAGGGAGAGCTCATTTCTATTGAGGAAGAAGAAAAGGTTGTTTAGGCCAAGTGCAAAGTAACATATGATATTTGGAGGTAAATTATTCCCCTAAGAAATACAAAATTGTGAGTTGAATAGTTATTTGGACATATTTATCTGAACTAAGTTTAAATCTACAAAGCTTAAGCAAAGAGGTACCAATTATGAGATGAAATACTAACCGGTCAATTGGGGTCTAGAAAACTTAAATTTGAACTAGAGATGAGTGAAGGAGCCCAAACCCATGTTGAGCATGGGGATTGTCAATTTTGACGTTAGGTGGGAAACAATTGAGACAATACGAGGGGAGGGTGTTGAGAGATTGTTTAGTAGTGTAGTGATTTCGATAATTTTGCCTCCTTTATGTTGTTTTCTCCCCAATCCTTGGTCATAACACCCTATTTTCCCATGTGACAAACCGTTGGAACATAACACTCTAGTCCATGAATTTTCCAAAATTGTTTAGAAATTTTAAGATTAACTTGTCTAACATGGTAGACTTCAAAATGTTTAGAGAATACAATTGAACCTTATTTAGACAATGAACGACTTCCAAAAATATTTATCAAATTACATGGAAGGGATATAGAACTCATTAGAACTACTGAAAGCAAGTGCCAATTATATAGGAATTATCATACAAGAAAGAGAAGAAAGTTGTAATGTTATGCTAAAATATTGGTTCTTCTTTCTTAAATCCCACAGAGAATACAAAGAAGAAAATACAAAATGATAAATTGAATATTCTTTCTTTCAACGTGTAATAAGTTTGAAAAAAATAATAATTTGAATTATAATCCAACAATTTCTTTATTTGTTTATCCACAAAATATTTTGAATTGATAACTAGAATAATATAACAATTAACAACAGTAAAAATAGTATCTTATCTAAATATGGTAAAGATGAGTGGGAACAACCAACAAACTGAGAAATCCCCACCAAACAATAGGTAACTTCTGTTGTAGAACTCTAGCATGGTTTTAGTTTATGATACCAATAGGTGGAAGTAGGATGAATGACTCTAAGTTTAGTATACAAGAAATTGAACTAATATAAATTACACTACAAATTTTTGCTAAGGACATAACATCTATAGGAACCCACATTATCTATCTCTCCTAACTGAGAGGAAAATCATTCTATATGTCTCATTCCCCAGAATGTCACTTTATCTTGTGCCTTTTAGAGAATATATAGAAATTTATAGCTAATGTCACATAAATTCTTATATATTTTCTTGTTTTTCTAGTTTTTTCAAAAGGTGCCCCCTGTATTTTTATCAATGGTCTAATATATCTATGGTTGGACACCTTTTTTCCCACCCCCTCTTATCTAAAACTTACCTTTTCTTGCATTTTCCTACCTTATTTTCTTCCATTCAAATTCTCCATCCCTTCCCATAACAATAAGTTCCCTCACTACTTTTTATTCGAAGAATGTAGGGGAGACACTTTTCTAAAGTATAGGAATGATCTCTTAACTTTAGGAATTGGTTTCTCCACTCCTCATACCATTACTACAATAAATATGATAAGGTAGGACAAATAAAGGAATAATAGAGAAATGCCATTCTCCCCCTTACCACTTCCCTCTTGTGGTATTATATATGGCAAAGGGTTTATTCCCTTCTTATTGTCTTATTATAACTCTAGTGGCGGTATCCAAGGCAGTTATGGAGATATGAAATGGGAGGGACTAATTTATTCCTCTTGTGATTGGTGCCTTGAATAATTTCTTCAATTTTTTTAAGGTATGATGGCAACTATCTATCCATATGAAATCAACATTCTTAGTGAGAAATGAAAAAATTGGATTTGTTATTTTAGTAAAATTTTTAGTTAAATGCCTATAATGACCAATGTTGCCTAAAAATAATCATACTTCTCCTGGTTTTACCGAGAGAGACAAACTTAAAATTATGTAAACATTACTTCGATCCACCTTTAAACCTTCCATAGAAGCATTATGTCTGAATCTTGTCCACTTGGTCAACAACATAACACATTTCTCATTACTGAGGGATACATTAGATTTTTAGATCTTTCCAACAATTTTTCCAAATTATTAAGGCCTATGTCCAATTAATGTCCATAATTTGTGAAATCATGCATATACACCTCAACAAAATCATGAATGAAATCTAAGAATATTCTTACTACGACAACTTGGAAGGTAGTTAGAGTGTTGTAGATCCAAAATGGTAACCGTACAATAGGCAAAGGATCCCCAAGGAAAAGTAAAAGTAGTTTTTTCTTGGTCTTCTGGAGCAACTTAAATTTTATTGTAGCCACTAAAACATTCCATGAAATAAAATTATTTGTTCCCTACTAATGTATCTAGGACCTAGCCTAATGAAAGGTCAGGGAAGGTGGTCCTTATGCATGACTTTTTTAAATTCTAGATTATCTACAAAACTTATTCATTTACCATTTTTCTTGGTTACATTTACAAGTAGACAAACCCATTAGCTATTAGATATAAGGTAAATGAAGTTCCCATAGAGCAACTTTTGCAGCTCTACATTAACTAACTCCCTTAGGATTGAAGTCATTCATTACTGTCATCAACAAATTGGCCTTGAATCCTCCTTAATGTAAATATGATGGGTGCATTAGTCTAGATGGATTCATCTCACATTGGTGTAATCCCTAGTCGAGAAATCATTATGTTTTCACAAGATAATGATTAACCACTGGTTTTGAGAATTGGACATCCATTGATTAATGTTTACAAATTCTATAGAGAAAATCTCCACAAACTTGGTAGTTGAATTAGAAATTTCATTAGAGGATAAACTATGGTCTATTGATGGTGCATCTATTTCTTGGAGAGAGCCTTAAACATCAAGTTTCAATATCTGATTTGGAGTGTTTTGTGTATGAGGGAAGTTGAGGCTATCCTCCTCCCACATTTACCCAAGTTAACCAGTCCACTGGGGTAAACATCTAATGAGAGGCTACTATGATTTGGTTCAACTCCCCATGTATAGTTAAGGAAGTGGAAGCGACAAAACAAATAGAACACTACATGTCCTTCCTGCATAATAAATCCACCAAGTCATCTCTTGCAAGCATCAATACATACCATAAATTCTTTTTCTAGATTTGCAATCTTTAGCACTAGAGAAGTTGTCAACAACTCCTTCAACTATTCAAAAGTAACTGCACATTCCTCTGTCCACTCAAATTTCTTAACTTTCCTCCGCAATGAAGTAATAGGACATGCACTGTGAGAGAAGTTCATGATGAACCTCCTATAGTAACTTGCTAACCCCATAAATGACCTTACCTCATCCACATTTCTAGGATCTTCCCATTCCATGATAGTTCTTATCTTCTCTAGATCCATTGTTATACCTTCCTTTGAAACAACATGTCCTATGTAATGTACCTTTATCTGAAAGAAACTACATTTTCTAAGCTTGGCATACAACTAATGCTCTCTAAACAACCTCAACAGTACTGCTAAGTACCCGACATTCTCTTCCTCATTTTTAGAATATATCAAGGGGTCAATTAAGTCAATTTTGAGTAAATTTTATAGTTTGTTTTTGTAGCGAATGTAAAGTCTCCACGAAGTGTGGAAGTGGAGTGCGAAGATAGTGGAAGTCGAAGGGGCTTTATTCCCTTCATTGGGCATGTGATACAGTTGTTTTGAGACCTGCCCATGGTCCGTGGACCATGGTATTGTAAAGAAGATGTTATAAATAGATGAGTCATAGCAAGTCTAAGATGTTAAGGAATTAGTGAAGAATCATTGTAAGGGAAAGGTGCTAAGGCAGGAAAGCTTTGTTTCCTATACTTAGGTGAAAGGGAAAGGTTCGTGTAGCTGAGTGCATAGATTCCTTTGTAAGTCTGCATGCTGAGTGTGCAGGCCCTGCAAGTGAGTGAAGTTCGTAATTGAAATTTTATACTTAATAAAGACTGTTTGAGATGATTCTAATGCATATATGCCTTGTTATTTAGTTCTAGTAAAGTTTATGTATCTTCATTTTGTGATATTTTTTATATAAATTAATGCTTAAATACTGCACGAAAGTAGTAGATCTATAATATTTATGCACGATACGTACAAGTAAGTACCTTTATGAAGATATGGAAGTCGTTTAGATAGATTTGTAGTAGTTATCTGTTCAAAAGGGATAAATTCGTGCAAAGGTAGATCTAAGCCATAAGAACATCAGGAAACCATCACACAGGCTTCTAGATGCAGAAACCTGGTTCTAGCATCTGCCAATACTACTTCAAATGAGACTGAAGTCTGCTCTACGTGGGTTGTTGCCAAAAGGGCCAATAGTTAGAGTTTTGTTGGTTGGCGCAGATAATGCTAAACCTGGGTCAAGTCCCATCAAGCCAACAAATGGTTCTGTTGCGTGGACTAGGATCTATCTTAGGAACACATGATGTCAAGTAAGTGGTTCCCTACTAAGAAGGAAATCGAAAAGTGGCTCCATCAAAAGTTTCCTGCTTTCGTAGCTTAGCAGAACAGAAACTTGTTGTTATCCAATGGGTTCGCACTTTTCGGCGTGTGGCCAATGCTATAATGACCTACTTGGCCGCTCATCTTGAGCCGGGGCATTAGATATGCTGGATATGATTATGGGCATTTGAGTCCCAATTTTGTATATTTTTTGGACTACATATGTACATTCGAGACACTTTTATGATGATATATATATA
>APFE030657089.1:0-12207 GCA_000404065.3 Pinus taeda
GGTTAGCAAATAAAAATAATTCATGTAGTGATAAATTTCTACCATTGGATCTATATCTTCATAAGTTCAGTAGACGAATTTCCATGTAAAGTATTGACTTATTTTTTAAATAGCAAAAGAAATTTTCATTTAAAATTTCATTTCCTTAATTGTAAATTGCAACCTTTGAAGTTATATGTTTCATAGATGTGTTCAGAAGAATAGCAAAATAATATATAGCCTAAATTAATTCCAGATGGATCAAATTCTATACTATCATATGCCATCTGACCAACCCTTCGAAACGGGCTTATGTAACACGTTACTTTTATGAGTTAGGAAAATTCTAGAAGAGAGAATCTCTTATCTTCGGGTTAAAAAGGAATTATTGAGAAGAATTCTTAGGGACCATGGTCATTAACCATAGGCATTAACCATATAATACCATTAAAATTGCATGGAGCTATTATGTACAATGGTTGTTGAGTGTATTTCTTTAGAGGAATCACATCTTGGTGAGGGCAAGCCAAGATCATAGCCAATATAGCCATCATCAAAGGATCGACTTGGGCCTCTTGCGAGCTCATTTGAGTGATTTCATAGGGATGAAAGTGGAACTCAAGGTTCAATTTGGAATTAAAACTCAGAATTAGATTGCAATTGGACATTGTGATATGGACAAAATTTCTTGTAAGAAAAATAAGTGAATGACCTCGAGTGGTAACAAATTACTTCTCAAATGACCTTGATTGATTAAATGATTGATTAAGTTTTTTATGTTAAAAATAATCTAGATATAAGTAAATTTAAAAATAAATCACATATTATATTATATATATTAAAAATAAATAAAAAAAAAAATATATTATATATAATAATTAAAAATAATCATCAAAATAAATTCAATAAATTTAATTACAAGTTACACTTATAAAACTCACATATACATAACTTACCCGGTTGACATAAACTAGAGAAAATAATTAGAAAGAGGGCGAGTATAACGATAAAGAAGTAAAAATAATATAACAAACGAAATTGGAAAATATTTATTAAAAAAGATCATGTATAAAAACCTAGTTAACTTATTAAAAAAATATTTTTTTTATAACTTATCATTAAAAAAATTAATAAAATATGAAAAACATGTGAAACCTTGAAAATTAATAAAATTTACACCTTACAAAATTTTATTACACCTTACAAAAATTCTTATAAATGAAGAATAAAATGGGCTCATTTGGAATCTATAGTAATATTTATTAAAATTTAATTAAATTTATGGAATCTAAATCACTTATTAAAAAAATATTACATATAAAAAATGATTAACTAATTAATATTGATATTATTGTAAAAATTAATACTAATCCAATAAAAAAAATTACAAGGTTGTGTGGAAATAGGTTTTTATTGCTTATATTTTTTTGGGAAATAGAAAAAAAATGTATTAGTTTGGGAGATATGACATGCAAGCTTAATAATGTCAAACTAATGGATGGCCATTGCTCTATTTTTCTTGCAGTCAATGTTTGTAATGCGGAGGGATATAATGAAAGATTTGTAATGAAAGATTGTCAATGTTTGTAATGTGGAGGGATATAATGAAAGATTTGTAATGAAATATTTGTGTCTGCAAAGAGTTAAAGTTTCTCTTTGCAGCTCCCGAAATCTTCTCGAAATCTTCTTGGAGTCTTGATCAATGTTTCTACAATGAACCATGATCAATGATGGTTAATCATGCTTGAATATGGTTAACCATGGTTAATGTCTTTATAGTCAACCAATGTTTACTGTGCTCAACCAATATCAGCCACAGTTAACAATGGTCAACCATGAGTAACCATAGTTTAATTTCCTGAGCCATAATCAGCCTTGCTTAAAGTCTCTTTGATCACGATGAACGATGATGCTCAACCATGGAAAATCATGATCAATCATGATCTATCATGGTTAACCATGGTCAAGCATGGTCTATCATGGTCGAACATTGCATTGTGACAAATATTGTCTCCATATGGAAATCAACCATGGTCAACCTTGTTTATTTTAGTGTTTATAATTTTTATAAACACCTTGGGTTTATAATATTAGTACCTTTAGTTTAATATTATTACATTGGGTTCATAATCCCTTAGGGGTTTAGTATTAACCCCTTGGGTTTATTATTCCCTTGGTTTATAATATCGATCATTGTCAAGCATAGTCAATCATAGCCAACCATGGTCAACCATGTTTATTTTAGTGTTTATAATATTTATCTTAGGGTTTGTATACCTTGGGTTTATAATATTAGTCGCTTGGGTTTAATATTATTCACTTGGGTTCATAATCCCTTGGTTTTATTATCCCTTGGTTTTATTATTCCTTTGGGTTTATAATATCAATCCCTTGGGTTTATTATTCCTTTGGGTTTATAATATCAATCCCTTGGGTTTATTATTCCCTTGGGTTTATAATATCAATCCCTTGGGTTTATTATTCCCTTGGGTTTATAATATCAATAATGGTCAATTATGGTTAATCATAGTCAACCATGGTCAACCATATTCCAATGTCACACTGTGAAAAAAATTATCTCAATATGAAAATCATGGACAATCATGGACAATCATGGTCAACCATGTTTTATAAAATCAAGCATCGTCAACCATGGTTGAGCATCGCATTCTCACAAAGAATCTCTCGATATGAAAATCGACCATGGTCAACCATGGTCCAACGTCGCATTGTGACAAAACTTGTGTTGATAAAAAAATCAACCATGGTCAGTCATGGACCAACGTCGCATTGTGACAAGGATTCGCTCAATATGAAAATTAGTCATGTTCAACCATGTTTATTTTAGTGTTTATAATATTTATCTTAGGGTTTAAATACCTTGGGTTCATAATATTGGTCCCTTGGGTTTAGTAATATTCCCTTGGGTTGATAATCCCTTTGTGATATTGTGACAAATATTGTCTCGATATGAAAATCAATCATGGTCAACCATGGTCCAATGTCATATTGCGACAAGGATTGTCTCAATACGGAAAACAACCATGCTCAACCATTTTTATTTTAGGGTTTATAATATTTACCTTAGGGTTTATATACCTTGGTTTTAAAAAATTTATCCCTTAGGTTTATAATATCAAACCCATAGGTTTATTAATCTAAGGATTCATATTCAAAGGGTTTAATTTTATCCCATTAGGTTTATAATTCCTTTGGTTTTCAGTATTAATCCCTAGGTTTATTATTGACTTGGGTTTATAATATCAATCATGGTAACCTATCATCAATTATGGTCAAGTGTGGGTGAACATCGCATTGTGACAAAGGTTCTCTCAATATGAAAATCAATCACTATCTCAACCATGGTCCATCATCACATAATGAAAAATATTGTCTTAATATGATAATCATGGTCAACCATTGTCAATCATGGTCATCCTTGGTCAACCATGGTGAACTATGTTTTATAAAATCAAACATGGTCATCCATGGTCAATCATGGTCACCCACAGTTGAACATCTTATTGTGACAAAGATTGTCTTGATAAGAAATTCAACCATGGTTAAGCATGGTCAACCATGGTCCAATGTTGCATAGTGACAAGGATTGTCTCAATGTGAAAATCAACCATGGTCAACCATGATTATTTTATTCTTTTTAAACAATCATCAACCATCATGAACCATGGTCAACCATGTTTATTTTATTGTTTATAAACAATCATCAACCATCATCAACCATGGTCATAATGGTTAATCAATGTCTCTACGGTGAACCATGATCAATGATGGTTAATCATGCTTAATTATCGTCGACCATGGTCAATTTATTTATGGTCAACCATAGTCAACCATGGTCATCCATGATGAACCATGGTCAATGATGGTCAACCATGATTAATTGTGATTTAATTTCATTAGCCATTATCAACATTGATTAAAGTCTCTTTCATCATGATCAACAATAATGGTGCACCATGGAAAATCATGGTCAACCATGGTAAACCAAGGTCAATTATGGTCAACCAAGGTTAATCATAGACAACCACGTTTACTTTAGTGTTTATAATATTTATCTTAGGGTTTATATACCTTGGGTTCATATTATTAGTCCCTTGTGTTTAATATTATTCCCTTGCATTGATAATCCCTTTGTCGTATTGTGACAAAGATTGTGTCAATATAGAAATCAACCATGGTTCAATGTTGCGTTGTGATAAAGATTGTCTTGATATGAAAATCAATAATGGTCAACCATGGTCCATTGTCACATTATGACAAGGCTTGCCTCAATATTGAGATCAACCATGGTTAACCATTTTTATTTTGGGGTTTATAATATTTATCTTAGGGTTTATATACCATGGGTTTAAAATTTTAATCCTTTGGGTTTATAATATCAATCCCTTGGGTTTATTAACCTAAAGGTTCATATTCCTAGGGTTTTATTTTATCCCCTTGGGTTTATAATTCCTTTGTTTTTTAGTATGAATCCCTAGGGTTTATTATTCCCTTGGTTTTATAGTATCAATCATGGTCAACCATAATCAAGTATGGTCAACCATGGGTGAATGTCACATTGTGACAAATATTGTCTCAATATGGAAATCAATCATTGTCTTAACCATGGTCCAATGTCACATAATGAAAAATATTTTCTTAATATGATAATCATGGTCAACCATCGTCAGCCTTAGTCAACCATGGTCAATCATGGTTAGCCTTGGTCAACCATGGTCAATCATGGTTAGCCTTTGGTCAACCATGGTCAACCCTATTTTATAAAATCAAAGATGGTCATCCATGTTCAATCATGGTCACCCATGGTTGGGTGTGGCATTGTGACAAAGCCTGTCTTCATATGAAAATCAACCATGGTTAAACATGGTCAACCATGGTCCAACATGGCACAGTGACAAGGATTCTCTCAATATAAATATCAACCATGGTCAACCATGTTTATTTTAGTGTTTATAAAAAATAATCAACCATAATCAGCCATGGTCATAATGATTAATCAATGTCTCTACGGTGAACCATGATCAACGATGGTTAATCATGTTTGAGTATGTTGAGCATGTTCAACGTATTTATGGTCAACCACAGTCAACCATGGTGAGCCATGATGAACCATTGCCAACGATGGTAAACCATGATTAACCATGATTGAATTTCATCAACCATGATGAACATTGATTAAAGTCTCTTTGATAATGGTTGATGATGATGGTGAGCCATGGATAATCATGGTAAACCATGGTCAGCCAAGGTCAATCATTGTCAATCATGGGTTTATAATTTTTATCCCTTGGATTTATTGTTCCCTTGGGTTTATAATATCAATCCCTTGGGTTTATTAATCTAAGCATTCATATTCTGCAGGTTTAATTTTATCCCATTAGGTTTATAATTCCCTTGGTTTTTAGCATTAATCCCTAGGGTTTATTATTCCCTTAGGTTTATAATATCAATCATGGTAAACAATCATCAGTTATGGTCAACCATGGGTGAACATTACATTGTGATAAAGATTATCTCAGTATGAAAATTAATCATTGTCTCAACCATGGTCCAATGTCACATAATGACAAAGATTACCTCAATATGATAATCACTGTCAACCATAGTCAATCATGATCAAACTTAATCAACCATCGTCAACCGTGGCCAACCATGTTTTATAAAATCAAACATTTTTGTCCATGGTCAATCATGGCCACCCATGGTCGAACGTCTTGTTTTGACAAAGATTCTCTTGATATGAAAATCAACCATGGTTAAGTAGGGTTAACCATGGTCCAACATCTCGTAGTGACAAGGATGTCAAAATTTAAAAATCAACAATGGTCAAGCATGGTCAACCATATTCATTATAGTGTTTATAAACCATGAACACCAGCATCAACCGTGGTCATAATGGATAATCAATGTCTCTACGAGTAACCACGATCAACGATGGTTAATCATGCTTGTATATGGTCGACCATGGTTAATGTATTTATTATCAACCACATTCAGCAATGGTCAACCATGGAAAACCATGGCCAACTATGGTCAACAATGATTAACCATGATTTAATTTCATCACCCATTATCAACACTGATTAAAGTCTCTTTGATCGTGATCAATGATGATGTCAAACCATGGACAATCATGGTCAAGCATGGTTAGCGAAGGTCATTCATGGTCAACCATGTTTTATGATTTTAAAAATGGTCAACTATGGTCAATATTTGTCAACCATGGTCGAACGTCACATTGTGACAAAGGTTGTCTCAGTATGGAAACCACCCATGATCAACCATGTTTATAAACCTACTCAAATTATACCTCACTCAAACAAACTCAAACATAAACCCAATCCTAAACCTAAACCTAAAGCTAACCCAAATAATCTAAAATCATTACTAACTATAAAGAAAATAATAATACTAATAATAATAACAACAACAATAACAATAATAATAAACATATTTCAAACACCTAATAATAATAATAATAATAATACACATATTTCAAATATTATGGTTAATATGAAAATTAACCTCGGTCAACCATGTTTAATTTAGTGTTTATATTACCTATCTTATAGTTTCTATATTGTGGGTTCATAATATTAGTCCCTTGGCTTTAATATTGTTCCCTTGGGTTGATAATCCCTTGGGGTTTAAGTATTAACCCCTTGGATTTATTAATCCTTTGGGTTTCATAATATCAATCCCTTAGATTTATAATATCAATCATGGTCAACCATGGTCAATCATGGCCAACCATGGTCAACCATGGTCAACCATGGTCGAATGTCATATTCAGACAAATATTGTGTTAATATGGAAATCAGCCATGGTCAACCATTGTTTAATTTCATGTTGTGACCAAGATTGTCTCGATATGAAAGTCAATCATGGTCAACCACGGTGCAACGTCACATTATATACAATTTATACAAACATTTTGTGTACATAGTACCTGTAGGTTATAAATACATATATGTTCGTTAATTCAATAAGCTCATCAGAGAATAATTAATAAGGCTCTTTTCCCTCTACACATAACTGCAAAAACACTAATTAGTCCATACATTCATCAACCAATCAATAACTAAATAGTTCATGAATAGAGTCATAAAATATAGACATCATATGAAAAAATTATAACCAGAAAATTACCAACATATAAACCATGGGAACTCAACCATAAAATCATTGACACAATTGCTACAAATATATATGAACCACAATAGAAGAATAAATCTTGTTAACATATGAAAATACCAATAATGTTAGGGACTTCCACAGACCACCCAACCATAGATTGGTTTGAACCAAATCTCTCTTTCATCCAATCACCCTTGTCCCCTATTCCAAGAATGAAGTGGGATCTCATGGAATAAACCAAGATAAACCAAACCAAGGTTTCCAGAGGCCAAACCACCTCAGCCCCCAACCAGTGATTCCACCTCACGGTCGGACATCACTAACACTGACCAGATCAGTCTCTACCCAAGTTGTTTAGGGCTCCATGAGCTAGTAAATCAACCTACAATGTTCCAGGGGTCTAGAGAATTTATCTAACCCGGCTCCAAAGACTATTGACTCAACCCATGAAGGGCTCGAGATCATTTATCGAAACCTACTCTCCAAGACTACTAACTCAACCCAAGATGTTCCGAGGCTTCCAGAGTGTTTGTTCCAAACCACATGCATAAGGGATTATGAGCACCAACTAGAAAATAATCAAGTGGAAAAACCCACAACAGCATGACTATCTAGGAAATGGAAAGGCAAGGCAAAGAGAATTGTCAATCCAGGAAATCCTCATTGCAATGAAAACACATAACCATATAATAACATGCATACACCATGCATCCATAAATTAGTAAGGAAAACACCCATGCACCCTGTCACCAACAAGGAAATCCAACAGTAGTCGTTGATCCACCTGTTCTCTTGTGCCTTCTTGTTTTCCTTTGCTTCCTTTCTCCAATTCTAATGTATGCCAAAGTGCTCCAAGGATTCTTAAATATTTCTCTAAGTGAGTAAAAGTATGGGAGAATGAGAAAATAGAAGAGAGCTCCACCTAAAAACTGCCAACAAACTAACCAACAAAAGCTCATTTGAAAAAAATTTATGAACTCATCCTCCGAATCCTTTTTATCATTGAGGTCTCTATTTTATTCATTTTCCTTAAATTTTCCCCACACGTAAATTTGTGACCCTTCATCTCCCTTTTCTCATATTTTCCTTTATTTCATAAATAAAATGCCAATTATTACCTCTTTTCCTTTTCCTTCCCGTTTCAATTTTGATAGCCATAAATTAATCACCAGTGATACCCATTGTTGTGTTTTCCCCAACATTCAACTTCGAATATATGTCCCATGACCTTGGTCTTATTTTTATTTACATAGAAAATCAACTAGGGGTTATTACAACCCCCATCCCCCCTGCACCGCCCCCCTTGGGGTAACATCATCTTTGGTGTTCAATGACAATTATAAACCAATAAACACATACTGCCCATGGAGCTTTAACTCAAATTGAAGCATCATTTTCATCGTATCATAATACCGAGACCATGACCTTAATACATGAACACCATACCTCTTATTGGAGTTTTATAACATAACTCGATGCATTATTTACAACATATATATGCATATCTATATAACCAACACAACATCAAACACATGTACCATAATACATTTTCTCAACTCGCAAATAGAGATGGATGCATAGACCACATCTAATCATCAATCTTCCATGTAGCTTCATCATAGCCAAAGTTCTTCCACTGCACTTGAACCTACTTTAATTCTCTATTCCGAAGCACAAGTTATTTCCATTGCAATATGCATTGTGGTTATGGTGATATTTCTCCCTCGGGTTCCACCTGCAATAGAGACTAGTCAATCACATGATCAACATCCTTCACATACCTCTTAAGTAATGAAACATGGAAAACATCATGGAATTTCATTGTTAGAGATAGTACAAGTCTGTAGGCCACTGAACAAATCCTCTCAAGGATCTCGAAAGGCCCACACTACTAAGGTTCCAACTTTGCACATGACCCAATATTGAAGGAGCTCTTCTTGGGCTTGATGTGCAAGTACCAATGCTTCCCAACTTGAAAACCCTTAAATACCATGTTCTGATCTACATAACTCTTCTGCATGTCTTATGCTACCTTCAAATTCTTCTTAATAACCCACACTTCATATTCCATCTCTGCCAACATATCCAGTCCAATCAATACCCTGTTCACTAGATCACTCCCACTGATAGAAGTATTACAACTCTTCCCATAAAGCACCTCAAATGGACTCATCCTCAATGACTCCTAATACTCATTATTGAATGCAACCTCCACCAGTAGAAGATACTCCTCCCACCTCCTCTCTTGGTGCATAACATAGATCCTCAACATTTCATCAAGAACCCTATTTACCATCTATGTCTATCCATCTGTCAGTGAATGATAAGTTGTATTGATGGAAAACTTTGTCCCAAAACCTCCAAACAACTCTTTCCAAACTTGGAAGTAAATTTGGGATCTCTTTCTGACACAAACTTCTTAGGAATACCATGCAACCTCACTATCTCTTTGATGAAGATCTAATCCATGTCAATATCTAAATTCGTAGACTCCACTAGAATGAAGTGAGCTACCTTAGTCAACATGTCAATGAAAACCATAATAGATTCATGTTGTCTACATGTCATTGACAAAATGGTATGAATTCCATGCAAATGACCTCCCATTTTCACACTCGAATTAGAATAAGCTACAATTAACCACTTGGATGCTTACACTCTACTTTTACCTATTGCCAATCCAAACATCTCACAAAAAACGCAACCACCTCTTTCTTCACATTGATCAAATTGTAGAACTTCTTAACCACTATTAATGTCTTTTGATATCCTAGGTGACAGGAATATGGATTGACATGAAATTCCCTCAAGATATATATATATATATATATTAATCTCACTGTTGTCTAGAATAGAGTTCATATCCCTAAATCTTACCAAACCATATGTTGTGACATGATTATCCACATCACGTTCACCTATACCCTGTTGTTTTAACTTGTGCTTAAGATATTGGTACCTTTCATCCCGTTGTCCTTCTTGTAAGACTTGATCTTGTATATTTGTCCCATATGAACTCATAGCTATTATGTGATTTTATTGTACTCATTTTCCAAGAGAATAAGTAACATATTCTCCTCTCCCTTAATATACCTTTTCTCAATGTCAAACTCACTAAGTGTAGGTAACAACCTAGTTTTCCTGACACTCATATTAGGTTGTTCAAACAAGTATCTCATCCCATTGTGATCAGTCATCAACACAAACCTGCTACAAAGAAGATAGTGTCTCCACATGATCAAGGCATGGATGATAACTACTAACTCGAGATCATGAGTCACAAAGCTTTGCTCGTGTTCATTAAGCTTCCTTCACTCATAGCATACTACCTGTCCTTTGTGGATTCAGACTCTACCATGTCCTCTCTTTCAAGCTTCTATACACACTACGAACTCTATATCTGGATCTAGAATATTTAGAACTAGAGCGTTTGTCAGAAACTGCTTCAACTACTCAAAGCTAGTCACACACTCCTTTGTCCATTAAGATTTCTTTCCTTTTCACTGCAAAATATGTAATAGGATAGGCAATCTATGTTAAGTTCATGATGGACCTATTGTAGTAAACTTCTAACCCCATGAATTATTTGACCTCATCCACATTTCTAGGTGTTTACCATTCCATGATAGATTTGATCTTTTCTAGGTCCACTGCTATGCCTTCCTTAAAAAAAACATGTCTGTAGTAATGGAATTTTGACTAAAAGAAACCACACTTACTAATCTTGGCATACAATTGATGCTCTCTTAGAAATCTTAACACTTTTACTAAATGTTCTGCATTCTCTTCCTCATTCTTAGAATATATCAATATATCATCAATTAATACTATCAAAAACTTGTCCACATAAGGATGCAACACACTACTCATTAAACGCACAAAATTAATTGGATCATTAGTCAAACCAAAAGGAACCACAACAAACTCATAATGCCCATATCTAGTCTAGAAAGTAGTCTTGTAAATGTCCTCTTCTTTGATGCGTACCTGCTAATATGATTATCTCAAATAAAACCTTGAGAACTTTGTTGCTATCCTCAACTGATCAAACAAATTATAAATCTATGGTGATGTGTACATGTTCACCTTGTTCAACTACCTATAGTCAATGTGAAACTTGAGAGTACCATCTTTCTTATTTAAAACAACACTGGTGCACCCGAAGGTGACACACTTGGCCTTATCTATCCCTTGTCAAGCATTTCCTTAAGCTGGAACTTTAATTTAACCAACTCTAGAGTGACCACCCTATAATCTACCTTAGATGTTGGTGCTTCTCCCAACCTTAACTCAATAGAAAATTCCACTTCCCTATGAGGAAGTAACTCTAAAATATCTACTAGGAATACATCTTGAACATGTTGCAAAACATGATACCTCTTTAGGACTTATACATCCTCAACATTCTTACCTTTATCATTGGAAATTCAAAGTAGAAACAACAAACAAACTTTCCTACTACTACGCTTTTCCTACATAGCTATAATCATTCTCATTGTCGTACACATATTGTTACCCTCCAAGATTCTCCTTTCTCCATCATCATCCAGGCACTCCATAGCCTTATCATAACAATCCAATTTAGTCTTATGAATGTATAACCAATCCTTATGCAACAATATACTATATGATGGCAAAGAAACTAAATTTAGATGCGCTAATGTAGACATATCGTTCAACTCAAATGCACAAGATCTTACCCAATGATGAACTCTTTTCTTAGTACATCTTCAACAACCAAGACTCTACGTACACTTCTTTGCTCAAGAAACATTTTTCCACTAGGTCAGGACTGATATAAAGTATAGTTAGATCCAGGGTTACTCAAAATAGAAACTACTTGTTCATAAAACTTACCTTCCATCTAGATAATAGATGCTTTTTGATCAACCTTCTTACTATCCAATGCTGCATAAATCCAAGGAATATTCTGTCCAACATCCCCCACTGTCTGCACCTCCTCAAAACTGTAAATCTAAGGTCTTCCACCTTGATGCTGTGGAAAATATCTCCTGTGATGATCTTTGCCACAAGTCTAATGGCGCAAAGGCTTCCTACAATAACCCTTGC
>APFE030657094.1:0-10819 GCA_000404065.3 Pinus taeda
AGTCCATTTGGAGTTGACCACCCATAGTAGCAACCCATTTCCTAGATAAAAGCATTCCCCACACATTAGGAGTATCTATGACCACAACGTCCATGCGTAGGGATATATCTAGGTTCATGGCTAAGGAAACCTTTATATCATTTATGAGGCCTTCTACTTCAATAGGCTTGGAGTTGAAACTAGAAACTGCCCTATATTCATGGGTAATTCTAAGATTCAATTGATTCATGACTTTTAATGGCATGATATTTGTGGAAGCCCCTAAATCTAGCATACAACTATGTAAGATGAGGTTAATGATAGCTAAGGTGAGAAAGAATGGCACATGTCCTGGATTTGATTTGGAAAAGTGAATGTTTTGCAATGTTATTAGCATGTCTTCTTCCTTTTGAAACCCGAGGGATCTTTTCACTTTCACTTCTTGATGTGAGATTTTCATAATTTCCTTCAAAGGGACCTACACAGTCATATTTCCTATAGCAACATCTAAGTTGAGGTCAAGTTCCACCTCCTTACCTTTGGAATTTTTTTTGGGCTCAAATATTGGAGGGTTCCCCTTAGAATTCTCTTTCTTCAGGGGATCTTCCTTGGGGGGTCCCTAGGACGAGGATCTTTAGGAAGGGGTTTCTTAGGAAATGATTATTTTGTGCCATGATCCTTTGAGGAGGAAGGAGGGTTATTGTCATTATTTTTTGAGTATTGGACCCTTTTAAATCTCCCACTATCATCAACATTGAGGATTGGTTCTTCCTTAATATTCACTTCACTAATGGGAGGATGAGTATATGAACCACCTAGAAAAATGTTGAAGGCTTCAGATTCCATGATGTTAGCTTGCTCATTTATTTCTTCATATTCACTCCCATCCTCATCACTTTTCTCATCCTCAGAGGATGATTCTTAGTCTACAACATTTTTTGGAGCCAAAGTGTTTGGGACTTGAGATGAGCTAGGCTTGTCTTCATCATTTTGTTTCCTAGGGAAGGGCTTGCCTCTAGGAGATATAATTTTTTTAGACCTTTCCAATGTGGTGAGTTTGTTCATGTATAATCTATCTTGTGAGTTCATCTCCTCAATTATCTTATCGACCTTCTTACGGAGCACTAAAATTGTTTCTTTGGTTTAGTCCTTAGATTTTCCCTTCTTGAATTCAACCTTAGCTTTAGGATGTTCATCCACATCCATTTTGGAAGTTTGTAGGTTTTGTTAAAATTCCATTACTAAATCCTTCCCCTCAGCCAAGGTCTTAGTTTTCATATCCCTTAATGCATATTTTAGATGGCCACCCACAACTTTAACGAATTTGTCAAGTATAGTAGCATCAAAGCATCTAAAATGGTCAGGGATATCACTAACTACCCTAACAAATTTTTGGATAAAATCTTTGATACCTTCCCTTCCCCTACTTATTTGGTAAAAATATTCAATGTTAAAAGTTCCTTGTGCATTACATGATCATCTTCTCATGAACATAGCCTCAAATTGGTCAGATTTTTCTACACATCCTTGGGGAAGACTTAGATACCACTCCCCAGATTTTCCCTCAAAGGATAATTCAAAAAGCATCATGATCCTATCTTCATCGAATACTAATCTAAGAGAAAAGTTCTAATAGACATCTTTAACAAGGTCACAAGCACTTATAGTAGCAACACCCTTGAATTTGGGTAGCCAATTATTATATTTTTTCGGGTAAGGGCTTAGGATCATTACTCAAGTTTAGATTGGAAAAGCCACTAACCAAATTCCTTTAAATTCATGACATTTTTTGTTGGTCTTGGTTTAGGCTAGTGGTAGATTCAATTTCCATTTTGGGGGTGTGATCACCAACCTTTTCAAATTCATGGAGAAGGCTAGTTCGAACAGGTGATGGAGTTTGTTCTCCCCTTCTTGTAGTGGCCTTAGTTAAATGAGGAATGTTGTCACCTTCAAGTAGACTCAGGGATTGGACAATGAATGGATTTTCTAGAAGAATATTTGAATTGTTATTTATGAATAGACTCCTCAATCATTCACTAGGGAGGTAGACCTACTTCCTCCCCCAGAAACGATGCCAAAACATTACTGCCCAAACTAGTAGAGGTTCTAGGAGGGGATCCTAAAGATAAACTACTAGGTTTAGGGGAAACAATGGAGCGATAGCCCACTATCACCTCAACTAAGGCTCCCTACTCTTTACAGAATTTTACCAATGGGAGGAGTCTCGGTATGAGAGGAAGCATAAGAGAGGATGGATCAATCATAATATAGGGTGATTCCTAAAGCCTATTCACAAAAGAGACTCGATTAAATGACTTGCTTGCTTAAGAAGAAAGGTGATGGGATATCCAGGAAGGGCTAAGATGATACTTGAGCCTAGGTTTACAAAATATTTCTTGACAAGAATATTCCTAGACCTAAGAAACCTTGTGGAGGAATGGTTTCTATGTAAGCCTTCTAGGATTTGAGTTATAAAGTTGTGGGACCACAAAGAACCAAAGTGTACCCAAACTAGGTCAAGGATGTGGAGTTTATCAACACTAGAAGGGTTTGACCAGTTTAGGAAGGATAATAGGATCAAAGGACAAATTATCTTCTGAATTTTAAATGCAATGATCCAAATGAGGACACTAACCCAAACCAATCTAGGAAATAAATGGCCTTGTGGCTAGGTCTTACTATATCTTGAGATTCCACTGTCAAATTTTCTTAAAACTTGGAGGATTGAGTTTTGAGAAAACTCCAGTGTAGTAGTAAACCAAAATTCAAGGGCTTTAGGTGGCTACAAGGAATTTCTCTTGATTCCCTAGGTGACCTACTAAGGTTAGGCCTAGAAAGAGAAGAAAAGGCGTGAAAAGTATTCTGTTAAGTGACCACCAATTGTTAGATCAATGCCTTTTATTTGGGAGAGATGGAATCAAGGTGATTTTATGTTTGGAGAGACTTAACCTGATCAAGAAGACCTTTAGGAAACTTCGCATGGAAAATTAGGACATGAGAGAAGCTACCAAAGGATTTTATACCTCAATATGTAAGAATTGATGACTTATCAAGGTGTATTCAATGAAATGAAACCTTTAGAAACATTGATTCATCATACATGACACATGAAATATATGCAACACTTCACAATGTCAAAACTTCCATAATCTTACATAACTTAGGGAAAATTTAATCTAAAGAGCGAAAATACCATACATTATTCATGTGACAATATCAATGTAAAGAATAGACATGAAAAATATCACTTACATGTACAATGAGTATATCCAATCATCAAATCAAGACAAATTTGAAGCTCCAAGACCAAGAGAATGGTATTCAAACATTAAAATTCATCCATGAAACCAACATCGTCCTCTGGAAGGGAATGTGAAATTCTCCAAAGAGCTAATAATCCAAAACAAGTGATGATGAGAGGAATGAATGAGACTTTCATAAATTTATATCCTTTCTAAAGGGTTTGATTCACCTAATTAGGCCTAATTATGCCTCAGATAATAAAATAATATGCAATAGTAAAATCCCTTGGTGACAAGCCCAGCAATATATCTCAATAATACAAAATAAAGCCTCTTAAGAGGGAAAAATAGTAAACATAATGAGTCATTGAGCCATTGAGAAATCCTAGTGGAGTCCAAAGTGTGCTGAGGTGAGAGAATAGCCCCCAAACATAGTGGATGAGGGGTTGGCCACTTGATATCCAAGAAAGTGACATGTGGTGTCCCCAAGTGGCTGTGGGGGGCACAATGACATCCTCACAAGTCTCCTCTATTAAGACACATCCTCATTTGGACCCTTGAACTTTTGCCAAGTGTGTGGTACAAGGGTGAAGTCATCTCGGAATGGTGACCTAGGTGCATCATCCTCATCCAAAAGGTGGAATAAGAGCAATCACTAAATGGTGTTGGGGGTCCATGAAGTACTCTTTGCTATGGTGGAGGCCCATGGATCTATACGCTCACCCTAAAAGTTTCAATGTGGTGCTTTGGAGGGCTTGGACCCCGTATATGGAGACCAAACCCCAAATGGGGAGCCACCTGCAATCTTTCATAAGATCCAGTGTGTCCCCTCGCCATCCAATACAAAAAATCATTAGAGTAATCAAGTAAAATAGCTTACAAATCATGGAATCAATTGGACACTTCATGGTGGCATGCCCTTCCATAGTGGGCTTTGCATGTACATGTGTATCCAAGTTCAATAAGGGGGTTAACCAAGGACCCTATTAGGTGGTTTCAACCTTTAAATGGTGTGACATGTCCATGGTACATCCATCAAGTGGTAGGTGACATGTGATATAATGATGGAATGAAGTGGGGATCAGGGGAAGGCTTCAAGTCACATGCCATGGTACAAGCGTAGCTATAATGTGGGAATCCCACACTTGGGTATAAGAGTGTAGGAGGGAGTAAATCATGGTATATGAGTTAACCCGACCTTTGTTTTTCCACCCTTATTCATATGCATTTTTCCTTTGATAATTTTTTCTTCATAATTTCTCGGGGCTCCAGGGGATGAGAGCATGATGTGTAGGATATAGCAGTAGATACCCCCTTTGAGGTGGGACAGTTGATTACCCACCAGGGGTTGGGACAATCATGGGTTTCTTAATGTGGATGGAGGCTCATCTAGGGCTCATAGCAACTAGGGTTATGGCCATATATGAGGGGTAGAGCTCATGTTTGGATTTTTTCTACGTACTAAATTTGTATCTCTCGGCCATCTTTTGCATTTTGTGGTACATTTCCTGTTGAGAGTGGAAAAATTATGATTTTTCTTTTATTTTTAGTTGCATCGACTTGTGGGGAATCATTCTAGGTCTGACCCAAAGTGTGGACAAGAGGGGGAGACTAACCCTTTGTGGACCTAGTGGACAAATGTGGACCTCGATGGGAAAAGTGATGAAATGGGGTTAGAGTGAGTGGAGGGGAGTCATTTATATGGTGTCAGGAACCGGGACAACACAACCAAAATTGGGATTTCCCATGTAGTGCCAACCCTAATGGTAATAGCCAGTAAAGGAAATACCATGGGACTAGGATACAAGGTTAATCAACAAATCCAATAGAGGAGACAAGAGCACAAGCCTATCCCACTCTTTCCACTACGTCCCCCCACCAATCCATGTCCAAAAGTGTCCATGATAAGTAAGAAAAATTACTCAACTATACTAATGAAAATCCATACCTTCAGAGTCGGCAAGCCCACCTTGAAACATATGATCATAACAGATGGGTGAGGGACCACATGGCTGGCTCAGGTGGCAGAGATAGTGGCACATCGAGCTATCTGGTGGTTGCAAGTGGTTTTTTATTGCTAATTGAGTACCATCTAGGAGAAAAAATTTCTCCTATGGACACTACCCTCAGGTGGTGGGTAACATTCGACGCCAACTGGGACATGAGCTCTCAGTAGAGTGAACAAGTGTACTCAACAAGGAGGTCATGAGAACACAAAAATCACTTGGGACTGCAGACCTATTACCTGCACATGTCAAAGACCAAGAACACAGGAAAACATATTTTTGTGGTGTCTTATGATCACCCATGCTTAGTATTAGGTCGTAAAATCGACAAGGAAACAAAATTTTTCTAAATGCAATTTTAATCTAAATGTAGCTAATCTGACATGAAAATATCATATGATATTAGTTCTAATGAGAAAACTAGCAAATAATGCATCCTACCCTAACATGCATATGATATAATGTCAAGTGTCAAGGAAAGGGGTGATATGACTCAATTTGACTGGTTGTGTCCAAAGTTCTTCGACCTTTCCATGAATCTTGATAGGTACAAGGTTTTTATCTACCAAGACCAAATCCCCAACATTGTACTCTCTTTTGTGATTCCACTTCTTCTTTTCCTTGTGATTGGGTCCCTTAAGGATATGGACCTCTTGATAAGGGAAAATAGGGGATGGTTCCTTGGCTTCATGAATTTTATTATAAGGGATGGGTCATGGTTTTACCACATGAGTAGGGTACATGGGTTCTCTATAAAGGGTAAAGGGGGTTCCATCAGTTTGCATGATGGTGGTGTAGGATAAGTCCATTTGGAGTTGATCACCCACAATAGCACCCCATTTCTAGATAAAAGCATTCCCCACACATCGATAATATTTATGACCACAACATCCATGAGTAGGGATATATCAGTGGTCATGGCTAAGGAAACCTTCATATCCTTTATGATACCTTCTACTTAAATAGGCACGAAGTTGAAACCACAGAGTACCCTATATTCACAGGTAATGCGAAGATTCAATTGCTTCATGACTTTTAATGACATGATATTTGTAGAAGACCCTGAATCCAACATACAATTATTTAAGAGGAGGTCATTGATAGATAAGGTGAGTAATAATGGATCATGTCATGGATTTGATTTAGAAAAGTGAATGTTTTGCAATGTTATTGGCATGTCTTCTTCCTTTTCAAACTCAAGGCCTATCTTCATTTTCCATTATTGATATGGGAGTTTCACAATTTCCTTCGAAGGGACTTGCATGATCATCTTTCCTATAGAAGCATATAGTTTGATATCAAGTTCCACCTTCTTACCCTTGGACTTGTTTTTGGGCTTCCATCTTGGAGGGTTCACCTTGGAATTCTCTTTTTTCAAGGGATCTTTCTTAGGGGTGCCCTTAGTAGGAGGATCTTTAGGAAGGTGTTGCTAGGAAGCAATTATTTTATGCCAGGATCCTTTGAGGTGGAAGGAGTGTTCTTTTCATTCTTTTTTGAGTATTGTATCCCTTTAAATCTCCCACTATTTTCAGCATTGAGGATTGGTTCTTCCTTAATAGTCACTTCAATAATGGGAGGATGAGTATATGAACCACCTAGAAAAATGTTGAAGGCTTTAGATTCCATGATGTTAGCTTACTCATTGATTTCTTCATATTCACTCTCATCCTCGTCACTTTTCTCATCCTCAGAGGATGATTTTTGTTCTACAATGTTTGTTGGAGCCAAAGTATTTGGGACTTGAGATGAACTAGGATTTTCTTCATCATTTTGTTTCCTAGGGAAAGGATTTCGTTTAGGGATATAATTTATTTTTTAAGACCTCTTCAAGGTGGTGAGTTTGTTCATGTATAATATATCTCATGAGTTCATCTCCTCAATTAGCTTATCTACCTTCTTAAGGAGCATTAGAAGGTTTTATCCAATTTAGTCCTTAGATTTTCCCTTCTTGACTTCAACCTTAGCTTTAGGATGTTCATCGACATCCATTTTGGAAATTTGCAGGTTTTATTCAACTTCCATTACTAGCTCCTTAGCCTCAGCGAAGGTCTTAGTTTTCATATCCCTTAATGCATATTTTAGATGACCACCCACAACTTTAGTGAATTTGTCAAGTATATAGCATCAGGGGATCTCAAATGGCTAGGGATATCACTAACTACCCTATTTTTGTTTTGGATAAACTCTTTGATATCTTCCGTTCCCCTACTTATTCGGTAAAAAATTTCAATGTTAAAAGTTCCTTGTGCATTACATGATCATCTTCTCATGAAAATATCCTCAAATTGGTCAGAGTTTTCTATGCATCCTAGGGGAAGACTTAGATATCACTCCCTATATTTCCTCTCAAAGGATAATTCAAAAAGAATCATGATCCTATCTTCATCGAATACTAATCTAAGATAAAATTTCTAATAAAACTGTTCAACATGGTCAAGAGCACTTATTATATTTTTCAAGTAAAGGCTTAGGATCATTACTTAAGTTCAGAGGGAAAAATACACTAACCAAATTACTTTAACTTCATGTAATTTTTTGTTGGTCTTGGTTTAGGCCAATAGTAGAGTCGGTTGCCATATCGGGGTGTCATCACCAAACTTTTTAAATTCAAGAAGAAGGCTAGTTCTAACAGGTGATGGAGTTTGTTCTCCCCTTCTTGCAATGGCCCTAATTAAATGAGGAATGTTTTCACCTTCAAGTAGACTAGGGGATTGGACAATGAACGGATTCGATAGAGGAATATTTGAATTGTTATTTAAGAATAGATTCCTCAATCATTCACTAAAAAGGTAGAACTGCTTCCTCCCCAGAAATGATGCCAACATGTTACTACCCAAACTAGTATAGGTCCTAGGAGGGGATCCTAGAGAGAAAATACTAGGTCAAGGGGAAACAATAGAATAATAGCCCACTATCACATCAGCTAAAGCTCCCTTGTTTTTATGGACTTTCACTGATGGGAGGAGTCACAATATGAGAGGAATCACAACAAAGGATGGATCAATGATAATATAGGGTGATTCCTAAATTTTATTCCCAAGAGAGACTCAGTTAAATGGATTTCTTGCTTAAGAAGCAATGTGATGGGCTCTCTAGAAAGGGATGAGAGGATAATTAAGCCTAGGTTTGGAAAATATTGCTTGAAAATAAACTTCCTAGACCTAGGAATCCTTGTGGAGGAATGGTTTATATTCAATCCTTGAGGAATTCTAGTTATAAAGTTATCGGACCACAAAGAATCAAACTGTACCCAAACCAGGTCAAGGATGTGGAGTTGATCAACACTAGAATGGATTGACTAGCTTAGGGAGGAGAATAGGATAAAAGGACCAATTCTCTTTTGAATTTTAAATGCAGTAATCCAAAGGAAGATACTAACCCAAATCAAACTAGGAAATAAATGGTCTCATGGCTAGGCGGCTTGCAATATTTTGAGATTCCATTGTCGGATTTTCTTTAAACTTGGAGGACCTCTTGAGAAAAATCCAGTGTCATATTAAACCAAAATTCAAGGGATTTGGATGGATACACAAAATTTCACTTGATGCCCTAGGTGACCTACAAGGGTTAGGCCTAGAAAGAGAAGAAAATGTGTGAAAAATATTCTTTTAAGTGACCAACAATGGTTAGATCAGTGACTTTCCTTTGGGAGAGATGGAGTTAAGTTGATTTTGTGATTTCAAGAGACTTAACTTGATCAAGAAGATCTTTAGGAAAATCTGCATGGAAAATTAGGACATGAGAGTAGCTACCAAAGGATTTTATACTTGGACGTGCAAGAATTGATGACTTATCATGGTGTATTCAATGAAATCAAACATTTAGGAACACTCATTCTGTTAGTGTCGGTCTTGAGCCCTCCATCGGTGATCAAAAGCTCTTTGCATGTGCATAGGTAGGTGTCTCATCAGTATCAGTTTTGCATCCCGTTAGGCATGCCATAACATTGATGGAGGAGCTGGTCTTTGTTCCCTTCTTGCTTGGCTTTGCTGGATCAGATCATATCATTTAAATGAGCTTGTGTTACACTTTTTTTATTTTTGTCTTGAAATCCCAAGTCTTAGGTCTAGGGTTTTGGTCAAAAATCACTGCAAGGTCATGAGTCAAAGGTCTAATAGTCCCCAACAAGCCGGAAGGAGGTATGTAAATATGTTCCATTGATATTTTTTCATCAGGTACAGCTCATTTATACCTTGGATTTAAAAACCTTGTTTTTAAACCCAAGGTCATGTGAAATTTGCAAAAAAATAAGGAAAATTTTCAAAATTCTTCAAAATGCCGGCAATAACCCTGGTCTCCTCGCCAGAGTCCATCAGATGGTCAACCTGGAAAAAGAACGGAGTTAAAGCACTCAAAGATCAAATTCAGGACAAAGTGAACTCAAAACAGTGTTAAAAGTGAATGTCAAAACAAAAACATTAGAAAGTGGGTTTGGTAAGTTAATTTTTTCAATTTGGGCCTATAAAGAGTAAATTTCCCTCTAAACAGCCTCATTATGCATTTGAAGAGCTTGCAAAAACAAGTGAGAGGTCAAGAAGGCGATTTGCAGCAAGTTGGGTTCATTTTGAGGGGGCGCGACCACTCAAACTCGGTGCGTGACCAGTTGGGCAGGGCGCGACCACTCAGCGCCAGTTCTGCAGTTTGTTTTCCTAAGGGGTGCGACCACTCAGAGGGGGCGCGACCACTCAGAGCAGGGGTGCGACCACTCGACCTGTTTTGTCCAGAAACCCTCTAAATCGACCAAATCGCCCTCCTACGTGCTAAATCGATCGAGTTAGGCACTCAATTCATGAATGATGCTAATGGATGGTGAAATAATGATGTGTGTCATGGTTTTATCATTTAAAATTTGCAAGTGAATGGATTAATATGGCTGTTGCTAATGTTTGTAAAATGCTAGGGTTTTGTGACTGTTTCAAGTGTTTATTGTCCCATTGATCCCTTCCTTTTTTCCCCTCTTTCATTAATAATCATGTTTGCATCTCTGTTTACATCTCTGTCCTATTTCATTTGCACATAAATGTTGCCCTCCCCCCATCCCTAAGCTATAAACCCTACCCCTCTCACAAGCACTCAAACCCTAATTCCCTCTACCATACACATGCAAAAAACTAAAACAAAAAAGAAAAGATACATTGTAAAGACTGAAGAGAGTCATGTAAATTTGATGTGCTGTATATTTAAAAGCATGTACAAACCTCTATATATCCTTGACATCCCTTTATACATGAAACACTTTCCCTTCATGTGAAAATGATGAGTATGTACTCCTTAATGTGCATGTAACCCTTAAAGAACAAAAAGAGCAGAATCTGCCTTATAACACACATGAAATCCTCAGTGAATTTGGTGTATGGTGTCCCTATTTCCCTCTTGATTCATGTATGCCCCTTTCATGTTCATTATCATACATGTTTTGTCCCATATGAGATGTTCTTGGCAAATGATTTCCCAATGTTAAAACGGTTCCTATATGCATGATAATGTGTAAATTTTCCCTTGAAAAATTCCCTGTTATTATCATATATTCCCATTCCTTGTTAAAGAAGTTCCCTCCCCTAACATTCCCCTCATGTTTTTTCCCCTTGAAAC
>APFE030657097.1:0-12529 GCA_000404065.3 Pinus taeda
GGAATCAAATGCACATTGTGAGTGTGCCCTGGAACAATGAGTTGGTAAATGTCCATTGAGAGGATAAGTGGCGTTGGATTATAGTGTTGGACATTGGATGCAGATTCGACCTTGCAGTGGATTATGTACTTCCTGGGAAGGAGGTGAATCCTGGAATTAATTTGATGGTGGAAGTGTGAGCCTCTGGATTCCCTTTTGCAGATGCAGGCATCGTATCCTTTTATTTGTTGGTTGAGAAAATGTGCATATGTGTATATGTGTGTATTATTGTGAATATTGTATCGAGCTGGACTTATGAAGCTGCTCAATATACGTTATGAGCATTTTTTGGGTGAAGCAAATGTGTATGTGTGTATATGTGGTTATTATTGTAAATATTGTAATGATTTGTGTTATAAAGCTCTAATGAACAATATGTTTGTCATGTTTTAGTAGATGGTCATTGTGAATACCACAAGCTATGTTATAAAGCTCCATGGGTAGTATGTTTTGTTTTCAGCGGTCTTTCTGGTTATAGGTGTCATTGAACACCAAGGATGGTGTTCCCCCACAGGGGAGGATTATGTAACAACACTGGTTAAAAAAATCCATGTAAATATAAAAATATAAGACCAACATCATGGGACATGTATTCCAAGATGAATATTGGGAAAAAATACTAGTGGGGTGTCGCTTCGGTTTATTATGGCAAAGGCTTTGGAAAGACATGAGGCATTTATTGACATTTTATTTATGAAAATAAAGGAAATTACGAGTAAAGGAAGGTGAAAGGTCACAGATTGCATGTAATTAGGAAATTGGAGGAAAATAATGGAAAATGAAGAAAATAGAGGCCTCATTGATAAAAATGCTTCAAAGGATCAGTTGGTAAGCTTTTACTCAAGCTTGGCTAGTGTGAGCCTTTTGTGAGTTTAGTTTTTGATCTCTCATTCTATTCTCTCTCATACTCTTGGACACTTAGAGTGTCCTTGGAGCACTCTTGGAGAGCGTGCCATACTTATATTCTTGGAGCAAGAAGGCAAAGGAAGACGAGAAAAGTGCAAGAGGACATCGAAATCAGCAGCTACAACGGGGTTTTCTTGTAGACACTGAGTTGCATGTATGGTTTCCTCACTAGTTTGACATGCATGGCACATGCATGTGGTTTATTGGTCATGATCTGTCATTGGCATGGAGGATTGCCTGGATTGACAGTGGATTTTTCTAACCTTGCCATTTCCTAGATAACCAAGGTGTTCTGGGTTCATTTCTTTTTTTTCTGGTTGGTTCTCATGTTTCATTTAGCTTGGGTTGAGTTACTAGTTCCTAGAAGCCTTGGTTGGAAAAACGCTCTGGAAGCCTTGTAACATATTGGGTAGAGTTACTAGTCCTAGAAGCCTTGGTTGGAAAAATGCTCTGGAAGCCCTTGGTGGGTTGAGTTACAAGTCCTGGAAACTCTGGTTGGACAAACGGTTTGGAAGCCCGACATCAGCTATGGGTTTAGTTATTGGTCCTGGAAGCCTTAGTTGGAACAAACACTCTGGAGCCCTAGAAGGCTTGGGTAGAGACCAATTTGGTGATGGTTTGTGATGTCCGACCATGAAGTGGAATCATTGTTTGATGGGTTGAGGTGGTTTGGCCTCTGGAAGCCCTAGTTTGGTTTTGATGGATTGTTCCATGAGATCCCACATTCATGCTTGGAATATGGCACGAAGGTGACTGGCTAAAGAGAGATTTGGCTCAACCATATCTACGGTCAAGTGGTCCGTGGAAGTACCAAACCTGGTTAGCCTTTGCATCATTAATAATAGGTTATTTCTTCGTGTTAATTCATAAGTATTATAATGGTTTATATGTGGATTATATGGTTGTTGTTTCCTTGGTATTTCTGTTGTTATTATACTGGTTATGAATATGAATTATGACAATGGCTATATATGGCTCTCATCATGTTTTTACTTGTAAATGAATGAATAATGTATCTATGTCCTAATAGATGATAATGCAGTTAATGTGATAAGGAAACAATGCCTCATAGCAAATCTCATATAAGTATGATACCCCTATGCTCAACTCTATTGTTAAAACCTGTAGATTTCATATTTGTGATATGTTTGATGAATGCATGTCATGGCTAGTAAGAGTCCAGTCTAGTCCTTGTTGATGTTTTTGCATATGTATCTTTGTTCTACTGTGAAATTTCATTTATAAAGGTGACATTGAGTTTTGGGCACTGACCTAAGCTCTGGCCCTGAAAAGTGGCACAAATCTCAGAGTCGCAAGCACAGCACTAGAGAAAAAAGTCCCTAGAAGCTCCCTTGCCCTTGTTGTGGGAGCTTCTGGAGCCTCCCAGATGCACCCTTGTCCATATCAAGGGAGCGTCTAGAAGTTTGATGCACAAAAACTTCAGTTGGTCTCAAGGGCGGGTTACCTGAGTGGTTGGGATGGCTCCTGGGAGTTTTTTTGTTGATGTGGAAGGTGTATGTGGCATGTTTCCATCGATTCCACTTCCTTAAGGTGACATAGGAGGTTGAATCCCATCATAGTGGCCTCTCATCGCATATTTACCCCGGTTGGGTGGTTACTTGGGTAGACGTGGGATGAGGTTGTTATATTAACCAGATGTTAAATCCATGTAGATCGCTAAACTTCTATCTAGGTTGTGTTTGTCTTTACGAGGGCAACTATTGCACATTTATCATGGTGTAGGAGGAGAAGAAGACTTAGGTTTTGCAACAACAAACTTACATATAACACATTTTAAGACCTCTGCCAAGACAAACAATATATGGAGAAAGAAATAAAAAGAAACCAGTATTTGAAGAATGAAATAAAATCACACCTTCCAATTACATATATATTGGCTTCGCTAATTAAGAGGACCATTTGTATTCCTAGTGTTGCCTTTGTTTCTAGAGGAATAATCCATGGAAAATTTTAGATTCTGTGATTATACTATTGTATGGAAATTTGATTTATATATGAGTTGAAAGGAAAGTACACTTTGGACAAATTATTGATACATAGACAAACTATGTACTGGTATTAACCTATAAACATTTGGAATGTGCCAGCCACTTTACAACATCATCAAACAACCCAATTTTCTTCAAATTGACTAAGTGCAAAGGAATTTTGTGCACAATTTTGTCCCAAAAAGCATCTTCATTGAATGATTTATTTGGCTTAACACAATTTATGTTATTGAGCTTATAGTTGGGATGTTGTTTTTCTTCTCACCAATCCTCAACTAGTTCTGCTTCTTTGGTCTATTTCAAGGCTTTCAATGGGTGGACTCCCTGATGGTATAACTAATATCAACCTCAAGAATAATTATGATACATCTGGATGTTGTGTGTATTGACATATTGAGCTTGTTGATGAAATAAGTGCTCTATATAACTTGGTTGTAAGACCCATTTCCTATAGGGCCCCTTCAAGCTAGAGTATTACACTAGATTTGTTTGATATTGGAATTGGTTTTGATTATTTACCAACCTAGATCCATTTTAAATCTAGCTCTATCAAGTGCCAAGAGAGATGAAATCTCTCGAGGTGCAAACATTTCCTCAAGTTTTCCACTCCAGAGATTTGCACTCAAAAAGAGGTTTCCACCTCGAGAGATGACATTTCCTAAAGTTTTGCACTCCAGAGATTTGCACTCAAAAAGAGATTTTCACCGGGAGAGATTTGATCCTCTCAACACTTATAAATCCATGTTTAAGATGGATCTAGGTTGGTTTCAATTATCTAAAATAACGTAAGTTTGTTTTACATTTAAATTATTCTTCATTAATTTTCCTCTTTTCTTATAATGGATTATAGTTTACAAATTTGAATAATTTGAGTTTAATTAAATTATGCACCCATATTATACACTCGTATTTATAACAATGATCTTAATCTTTTATATCTCTTAAATATTCATTATTTCTTACTTTGATAGAAAAAATCTCACACAAATACATTTTAACAATAACATTTATTTACACAATTTATTGAAGCATTGTTTTCCTTTTAAAATATTATTATCATTAAACATTTGCTTTTAACTTAGACAAAAACATTTATAATTTTCATAATTCATATATATGAGATACCAATTAATTTTTACTTGGATACATTTTATTTTACCTCACACGAGAGCATTTTAACTATCATATCAAATAACATGATTTATATTTCAGAAATACTAATTGATTTTACTTTAAGAAAATTTAATTCACATAAAAATATTTTTAACTATCATATTAATTTGATTAATTTATATATACATATATATTACTAATTACTTTTCACTTTGATAAAACTTATCTCACACAAACACATTTAACCATGATGTCAATTTACTTAATGTTTGTAGGCAATATTTTAGTTTTGTAACTATTCCAATTTCATGCAACATTTGATTGTGATTTCAGGTTTTGGCAAATGACCTTATATGATTTTTTATATTATAGATAAAATCAAATCTAATGTTTTTGAAAAAAATGAATGCGGTGTCGACAAGTTTTATAGCTGGAATGAGGTGTTGACAAGTTTATTAAATGTTCTATATATATATTTAAATTTGTAAATTTGTTTAAAGTACCTTACAGGATAACATCTCCTCCGGAGGCAATAAGCTTTTCCAGATTTATCCATCATGCGAGAATAATAAGAAAACAAAACACAATTAAGGCCCCTTCATATTTGTTGAGAGTTGGTTTTGTGTTCAAAGTCCAGTGCGTAGGGAAATTATTTGTCATGATAAAAATATGCTTCCATTATGAAGTTAAGCAAAGCACAATAGGAATTTTCTGATGCCTCTCCACAATGCTCGTAGAGACATCTAAACATCATCTTTGCCAAAACTCACCAAGAAAAAACATCATCATTGCAGCATCAAGTCTGTCATACATTAGGCATCATTAGGCTTAAATCCATTACTACAATAGTTCTTAAGCACCTGCTACTGCATTAAAACTGGGTTATCCCTTGCACACAAACACCATAGGAAAGGGTTATCCCTTGCACGTAAATAATCCTCGATTGGCATGCAAGACCAGCGACAGAGTTGATGCTGAATGTTGGGAACTAATTAAATCGAGGCCTAATTGATCTGACAAATTGATGACGTAATGGGTTATCAGAACCTTGGTTATACGCTAACATTCGATGGTATAGATGCTGCACACTGTTAATCAGGAAGTAGTTTTCCAGTCTACTTTGATCGACTCAGGAATAGAAGATACAATGCCTTGACCTTGTATACCTATAGCTAATGAGTGGAGTCCATCTCCCCAGGTGCAGACGATATTGTCTACACTGTGTTCCTGCAGCAGGTTCCTTAAAACCTGGCTTACCCAAGTTGTTACTGCTACATAAACTGAGTGAAATCCAATTAGTATGTACATCATCACATGTGATTACAGGTCTCCATAATCAGTTTGAACATATGCTTGTGCAGGCTGTGCTTGAACATGGAAGAAGTGTATAGGGCCATCTTTCAAATCACCATTCCATTCTGTACTTAAGGAACACAGGGAAGAATCTAATGAACGGCTGTTGTCAGGGATTGTTGGTCCCACCCTTGTGTTCTCCTACAGCTGTGAAGCCAATAAACCATACATATTGACAAGAGTCAGAAGTACCACATATGCACACTGAGGTACCTGAAACATCTGGATTTGTACCAAAGAAATGAAAGCAGTTGTCTATAATGCGACTTTTTGAAAGCTTTTCTGGTGGCTTTTTCCGGTCAAAATCCAACAGCAATTTATTGGAATGGCAAGTTTGATAGTTAGTTTCTACACAATCAAAGCGTCCCAGGGGTTTTTCAGGGTGCTGAATCCAAATATGCAGTTAAAAAACCATTTTAACTGTAACAAATCAAGATTTAACCTCAATTTCTTCTGCCGGATTCCGTCACCGGAATCTCCAAAAAGTCGCATTATAGACAACTCCGAAATGAAATGCTACATTCTGAGGGCACGGGTACCAATTTGACAAATTGAACTCACCACCATTAGCACCAATATAACCAAGTGGAGCGGTGATGCTATGCTGGAGCAAAATCACTTCAGAAAAGGATCCAATAAGTGCGGATGAATGAAGGTTTAGGTAATACCAGTGCAATCAAACTGTGATTCCTCCTGCAAACCTTCATAGGAATTCAATGGTACTCTACACCTTGACACAAAGTATCCGAAATAGCAAAAACTGAAACAATAGATTAACCAATGTTTACATCATTTGCATTCTCTTCCTCTGAATCACTTAGAACTATTAGTTCAGAGTCCTTTTGGAGTTCAGAACAAACATGTTTGGAAATTCTCTGTAAAGTCTGATTACATCCCAAGAATGAAGAGTCAAAACCTGGCATCATTATTTGTTGAAAAGTCGAGGTTCTCACTTCCACTTTCTTCCTGATTGATACTTGGATCTTCATCATCTCCATTTGTATCATTTGCACTGTAGTTGATGGCTGGCACAGTTTTTATATTCCCTGACAAGGTCCTCACTTCCTTCTTGATTAATACTTGGATCTTCATCATCTCCATTTGTATCAGTCGCACTCTAGCTGATGGCTCGCACGATTTTTATATTCCCCTTCTTCCATCCATGGCATAGTATTTGCAGTAGATGATAAGATAGCACCACCTAATCCCAAATAACTATCTCAATTCCTCTTTATTCCAATTTTTAAAGGCAACTGACTTTCAAATATACCCTCACATTTAACCTGGTTCAAGTTTCCCTGTTGATGTGTAATTTTTCCAATTGAAATAATGATTGATCTATCTGGCCGATGCAAATGCTCATGGAGCCTGGCATAACCTTCGAGCTTTGGATACCATCTCAATTCTTCTTTATTCCAATTTTTAAAGGCAATACTCTCACATTTAACTTGGTTCAAGTTTCCCTGTTGATGTGTAATTTTTCCAATTGAAATAATCATTGATCTATCTGGCTGATGCCAATGCTCACGGAGACTAGCATAACCTTCAACCTTTGGATACCAAGAAGCATCTGGTTTCACCTCAACTTCAGTTACGTCCTTAGAGTAGTTTTTCATCTGCCATATTAGATAATCATAAAGTTTTGGCATGTTAGGAATTAGCATAAATTTGATGTTCCCTTTATCATCATGTTCCCATCAAAAGATTGCAACAAATTACTTACAAAATTAATGATGCTGTCCATTGAATAATTCTCCTTTCACATAGGACACTTCCACTGCATGCGCAAATAAAGAAACTTTCATTTCTTATTTAAAAGAAAATGAAAATTTAAATAGCAAATAGTTGGAGAAATGGTTAAAGAAAGTGTGAATATTTCATGCCAGTGAATTTTCTAGCATGTTGGTCATACAAAAGATTCTAGTTCAAAACAACCCAAATGAATACAAGGTTTGAATTTACCAGAAGATTTTCTACAGGTTAGACCTGTCTGGAAAAACCCCAATACATCAAAATCATGTTCAGATTCCAGAATACTCTAGAGAATCTTCTATAAATTGCCAAACAGAAGAAAATAATAACACAACAGCAATTTGGTCTATAAATAAATGGTTTTGACTAAATCATGATTCACAGACATCAGGAGTGTTTCCTAAAATTTCAGAATTCCACAGAATAAGCTTTTAAGGAAAGTTTAAAATAAGACATACACAATAGTCAAACAGTCAAGCAGTCAAAGATATGTCTGAACAAATAACACGAATAAGCTTTAAAGCATCAAAATGTTCAAGAAAATAGAGATCAAAATCATGTTTCGACAAATCACTGAAGTTAGAAAAGAAAAGTGCAAACTACTTTATACTTTAATGATCTTTGAACAGTTTGTTCTATAATATATCAGTGTTAGATAGGGATGCATTTCTCAAAACTTAATTTGACATGCTCTTCAACAGCAATGCATTTTAATCCTTCAGATAATTCTCAAAATACATTGTAATGCTAAATAAAAAAGATAAATTATAAAAGTCAAAAGGCAGGCATAAAAAACACTTGTAATAAGGATAAGAAACACAAGTTTACAAACCCTAATAAGAACAAAAGTGATGGTATATTGCCAAAGGACATATCCAATTGCAAAGTTGTAGGGAATGATGATCATGGAGGCAAAAGGATTGGTCAATTCTCGAAAAGTTATCAAACGTCATTTGAGGGGAATTAAATGCCCTCAAATATTCACCTTCAATGCCACCTCAGGGGTATAGTGGACACAGCTTACCCTATCCATAAAAGGAATGCCGGGAGACTCACCATTTCTTCGATGATAAGTTAAGGGGGTTTAAGTAGCTACTTCCAAGTTCCATGGTCAAGTTCTGTTGGGGTCACTAGAAGAGAATCCAGATTTTCATTATGAATTTTTCTCTTCAAAGAAAGGTGAAGTTTAATCTTTAAAGTTTAAACCCACTATACTCTCGGGCAACAACACCAAAGGCATTGCCTCAAAATCTAGCAGGCCTTGTGAGGGGGGCTCACAAGGCAAAAACTAGACCAAGGGACAACAATGAGGTGTGGCCCACTGTCACCATAGCGACTACCTCATGCTCGTTTATGTACTTTCACCACTAGGGAGGCTTCCCCTTATTAGGTCATCCATGAGAGATGTTAAATCCAAGGGATAAGGTGACAAGATAGGTTTAGGACAACTCTTCCTAAGAACAAGGCTCATCAAGCATGATGGGGCAATTCGCTTCCTCTAATGAGGCCTATTCAAGGTACAAATGATATAGAGCTTGAGAAATAGCAAGCCAAAAGGATCAACCTAGAATCAAAAGGCCAAGAAAAAGCTTCCAAACAATCAATACCTTCAAATTAAGGAACGAGAAGGGCAAACTAGGGTTTTTCTAGAGCAAGATCTACCTAGGACATAAAGGATTTAGCTTTGAAATGGATAGATTAGCTACTACAAGGGGCTAATTTTGATGCAACCAACACTCCTTCCAATGTTGAATCCTTCCACAAGTCAAAGTCTTCAACCCTAGTAAAATTTCATGCCCTAGCCCTAGCTAGCGACTTATCCTCAAGGGGTCAAAAATCAGATTTAGAGAGATATAATGTGATTTAAGTGAAGTTTTGTAGGTGATCAACAAAGTTACCAAGGCTAGGGTCTAGCCCTTGGGATGATGGAGTCTATGGGAGTGTAAAATATGCTAAATTTGGCAAGGAGTAAGGGAATAATAAAACCCTAGGTTTCAAAACCCTAGCTATCACTTTTGTGAGGGAGCAAAGTCAATTGGGAGAGCTAGTTTAAAGATTCACCAATGGGATTGTCATTCACATTCTATGAGTGAGTAATGCATACAATGCTATCATCTAGATTCAATACAATGATTTTCAACAATAACTAGCAAATTAGAAACCCTAGATAATCAACCATTCCATATATTAGACACACAATTTTTTTTATCAAATCCAAGGTACACTTACAAGATAGAATGCATGAACAAGCCTTTATTGCTCCAAAATGACATCTTCGAGACCAACGAAATAGCTCCAAGTAGAAAAATACACTATAAAGTCACATCTCCACAAGAAAACAAGGTTGAAAATCTCTAAGAGGGCCAAAATAAGTCACAAGTGATGATGATCCAAACAATGAGCCTATCCTCTATTTATATGAGGATTAGGACTAATAATAAGCCTAACAAAGACCCTAAAACAAGTTTGATGCTAAAATGTCATAGAATTACAAGCTAACCGACTAGCTATATCAAAATGTGCCCTAATTTGTCCACACGTGTGAGTTGTAGGCACTCTCATGCTAATGTCACCAATAGTAAATGCTCCAAATGCCATGCCCAAGGGTGATGAGGTGTCCAAGAAGGTGTAGATTCCTGCGAAGTTCATGATTTGAGAGTTGGGGTCCTGAGATCCAGTTGGGGTGCCACAAAGTGGTTTCCATGGGTCTCCAATTGTTGGAAGTGGCCTCCTCCAGTGTTAGGGCTTCCTTTGGTGCAACAAACCCTCCCTAGTCTCTTAGTGTGAGATCAACCTCATTTGGGCTCTTAATCAATTGTTTTCCTTCAAGTTGTGTCAAGACCAACTTGGGGCATGCTAGGTCCAGTTGTGTCAAGACCAACCTGGGGGCATGCTGGGTCCAGTTGTGTCATCCTTAAGAATCCTCAAACCTGGGTCAAATTCAACCAATGTCTGGGGCACTGGGGTGCTCTGGGACATGTGTCATTGATGATGTTGCTAGGAGGCTCCTGAATCTCAATGCTTCACTTGTTTGTGCCAATGTACTCCTCGAAAGGGTCGGGGCGCATGTGGAGTGGGTGCCCAACACTTGGGCTACAGAACCACCTAACAAGAACAACATGGATTCTAGTGAAAGAAACTAGTCATTAGGGACACATATCAATAATGCATCTTAGTGAACCAAACTTGAATGTTAAGGGAAATTTGATACTTCAAACAAGGATCCCTTATTAAAATCAGGGCCCTAAACTTGCAAAGGTGTTTCTCCCTAGGTAGGAGTGGCTAAAGGTCAACACTATTAGGCGCTTCCAAACCCTAAGGGGAAGTAGCATTTCTCTAGTCCACCCCTCAATTATTAGGTGTTAGTGAATAGTAATGTGGCAACAGAGACTTCATTGCCAAGTGTCATGGTCAAGGGTGCTAGATGATGGGGGTGTCCATGTCCTGAGTGTATAGATGTGAGGAGGAAGCATTCGTAAATGCATGAGTTACCATTTCAGCCTTGGTTTTTCCACCCCTCTTATGCACCTTTTACTTCTTGATTTTCCCTTGTATTACCACTTATAGTTCAAGGGTTAGAGCTTGCTTTGTATGAAGTAGCAATTTTATTAGCCCTTTAAGATGAGTCAATTATTGCTCATTGGGGTTGGGACATGCAAGGGCTCCTTTATGATAAAATGGAGCAACATGTGCTCAAGAATTGGGTGATAGACATATTTGGAAGGTAGAGTTCATGCTAGGATTTTTCCCACACGCTAATTCTTCTATCCCTGGCCATCTTTTGCATTTTAACATTTCTTTTTGTTTCTTTTAGTAGCATCAACCTCCTGGAAAAAAAATTGGGCCCTAGTCAAGGTATGTGAACATATGAGTGCCAAGTCCCGAAGAACCAATGACAAGTTGTACCCAAAGAATGGAGGAGAGATATGGACTTGTAGTGTAGGATGGAAGGTGTCAAGTGTGACATAGGGAAGATGGAACATGTTATCTCATTCATGCCTTTCCAAGTAGTGCCCCTCCTATAACCCAGTGGTCCTTAAGGGAAGTCCCAACAGACTAGGATCAAAGATTAACCCCCAAGTAAGGTGAGAGATCAAGAATGCAGTCAAGGTCTGCCAATCATCCAGATCACCCCATAATCCATACTAAATTCCCAAAGACAAACAACTATAAGCACTCAAATGCAAAATGATCAAAATACCTTGTGAGTGGTTTCCCACCTTTGCCCAAATGCTAATCTAGATGGGTAAGAAACACATCGCTAATGCAAGTGGGGGAGATATATGGCATATCATCAGCTAATGGTGGCTCTCAGGGGTTGTTGGTTGTCCGGCTGACCGGTTGGCTATCAAGTGGAGGACAAAAGTTTATCCTATGGGGTTACCCATTTTGTTGGGTCACATGTATTTTTCGTCATAGGGCCATTATCCCAGGAACAAAGCCATTGTATGCTATAGACTTTAATTAATGAAACAACAAATTTTGAAGGGAAGAAATTATTTGTATGTGTTTGAGATTGGTGTAATCATTTCCCTTCAGTTGTTATATTCTATTTAAATGTTAAAATCTTACACATTTTTTTTGGGTCAATAGATCTGATCTATTGGGAAGTATTTAACCAAATCATTGGGGTTAGAAATTAGCATGGTATCAAAGCACAACCTCTGAAGGCTAATCTATAGGAGTTGCACAAGAAGATTGAGCCACAAAGCACAGAACGAATCAACCAGAAGTTAATGTACAGGAGACATTCGCGCATGAATCAGAGATTGTACGAATCAAGCCATAGGTAGACACATCCAGGAAAAAAATTGCATTCAAGGTTGGCCATATGTCATACAATGCCTAAGAGAGATATTAAAGTGGTAGTTGTCCAACTTTGTGGTAAAGGCTAACCATATGGTGATTGAGAAAAACAAAAACGGGGTGGGTGGGTGGTGGAGGCTTCCAGCTTCCACTAAGGTTGTATGGCGAAAAACAAATGAGTTTGAAACATAAAAAGTGGATTGTAGCCATAGGCATCAAGTGCAACTGACAAAAAAATGTCTTGATGGGCTAGAGCATGAGCTAAAAGTAAATAAAGACAACTTCTAGCTGCCAATCTACATGCAAAAAACAAGAAAGGATTGTCACCAAGTCTGAGACATGTAAAAAGTTCCCAACAACAACCAAGTTAAGTGATGCAAACATTGAAAGTCATTAGATCATGTGCATGAAGTCATTAGTGTGCAGGGGGAATCATACACTATTATACATAGCCACAGAGTTCCATATAGTAGCCACAAAAGCCAAAGGATGTGTGGAGGTTGATAGAAGAGAAGTTTGCGCTGTAAATTCATACTAGTTTGTACATGTAG
>APFE030657102.1:0-17738 GCA_000404065.3 Pinus taeda
TGGATTCTTTATTTCTATGCTCAAAAACATTAAAAAAGCATTCCAAGATCACCATAGTTTTGCTAAGTTAATTATGAAGGTTGGTGTTGTGACAAATATTTTGAAATTGTTATCTAACCTAGGTATAAATTAGCAATTTTAAGAGAAAGTTCTTTGCATATTAATATTTTTAGTATTATAAAGACGATTAATTATTTCATCCAATACCATTTTAGGAATTGACCAATGGTTGGTTTCACTATGAAGCTCATGAGAATTTGTTCTTATGTTAGCAATGTTTATTTTCTTCTTTATGCTAGTGAAAAAATAGAAATATTATTGATATTGTAGATTTGGTTGATCACCTCCTATTAATATCTTGATTCCCCCTCCCCCCACTCTAACTCTATGACATGAAAATTTCTCCTCAAATTTTGATGTCATAATATTTTTAATATTATCCTTATTCTACAATATGACATCTTCCTTTATTCCTCAATGATTTAGCCAATGTTTTAAATCATTATGCAATCTTTAGTTGAGCTAAAGGTGGTTTTGGCTGGAACTTGAGGCAATTTTAGAAAGCTTCTTGTCTTCCATGTTGTTTGGCTTGGTTTTATACATTAGGTACCTAGTCATAACCATGCTCTGAATGGGGTAGCAAAATACTTATAGAGGAGGATATGATAGGTTGTATTTTGATTCTAAGATGTTTGTATGAAGACATGTCATGCAAGTTGTTGTTTTCAAATATAAATTATCATAAGTGATATTTTTTTAGTTAATTACCATGACTTTCATTTTAACAATATTAACAATGATACCCATATTGGAGTATAAATCCTTTGGCATTCTTAGTTTCATACTAAGATTATAGGTACTACTAAACATAAGAACAATATCATCAATGTAAGAAATAAGAATTGCAATTATACCAAAAACAATTGGCACAACACAACTCACTTCTTCCAAAAACTCTTTAAACTTGTCAATGTATATGCCAAGATGGGTAGGGAGCAAGGGACAATATTTTTTGCATCCAATATCGTAGTTAATTTCTTCCAATGAACCATTAGTGTTCCTAAGCTTGCCATTACCATTCTCATACAACGCTATTATTGTATCCCTCAATTCAAAAGGAACTTTTATATCTTCCAAGCAATTTCAAAGGTTTATCCCCAAGTAATTTGCCAATTTTTTTACTGAAGTGAATGAAACAACATAGGAGATTGGTTTTATTATTGCGAAACTCCTTGAAAATGATCCTATGTGTAACAAGGTTATTCACAACTGAACGATATCTCCTAAATCCAACTTTCCATTTAATTGTTTTCCATGAATTTCTAGCCATAGGCTAATCTTATTTGCCAAATATTTCCATACAACTTGGCTAAAATGGTTTATAAACTTCCATGGATATTCCACTAGATAATTTATTATAACATTTCTAATAAACCATACTTAAAATACGAAAATTTCTACTATGATGGTTACTTTCCTTAGAATTTTGGATTTATTAAGTTACTGTTTTCATGCATTCAATATATACGTTCCAAAAAATATATAACAAATAAAAATACAAGCACTCACAACCATACTAGCATAATATATGATTTGGGAAAATATTTTGGGAGAAAACCCAAATGGAAGGTGAGGCTTCTCTTCTCTTTCTTTCTCTAAATGAAAATGGATATAAGTACAAAGGAGTGAGACTTGTGGCTCATGTGTTGCTACAATGTAGAACCCTCTCTATTTTCTCTCTCTTAATCCACTCTTATCTAATATGATCATATATGGAACAAATTGTGATTGAATAGAATGAAACTTATTTTTCCTCCTAGTGGCCCAATTATATCATAACCTGATAGCAAATTAGGGGTTAAATTTGACCCATTTAACCCTTAATATGAGTTACAACTCAACCCTTATAGAGTATTCTTTATAGTTCCCATGCATGGCCCATTTTACATGAGTGATGGGGGTTAACGTGTCATCCTCTCTAATTATGGTGGTTGATTTCAATAGGTCAAGTTTTGGGAGAAATAAATTTCTCATAAACGCACTATTTGAGGTGATTATTACACCATTGGAAAGGTATCAATGATTAGATTATTTAATATATGTCCATAATAAGTTCGTGACTACAAAAAGTGGCCATTTAAGGCCTCAACATGACTACTAAAGTTTTTCAACTGAAATTTTCCAAACTAGGACTATTGGTAAAAATGACATTGTACATTGATTCCTCCAAGTTTCCCACTCTAAAAGCATCAAGAAGGATTAAAAATAATATATTGATCCAATCTAGATCATACCTTCCAATTTTGGGAGGTTTTTTTGTCCCAAAAGGTGTTTATTGAATGAGGTGAGGAAATTTGTCCTCTACCTTCTCCTTGGAGTACCATTTATCCTTGCTTGGAAGTTTTCCTTTTACGTAATATACAAATGGTCATGCTACCCATGTATTCTAGTTTTGGACTTATTATGCAAAACTACGCCCTTTGTATTCTCCACGTTCAGTATTGAGTAAATGCACATGTATGGGGGTAGGCTGAGTATATAGGAATTATATCCCACATTTTCCAATATCTCAAAGGGACCATATCATGCATCCTTTATTTTCTTACCAAGACCTAATAGCTTCTCTTTATTCAACTATAGCCATACTCTATCCCCTACCTTGAATGAATTCTTTATTTTGTGTTGATCATGTATGACCTTATATTTTTACGATGAATTATGCAATGTTTCATGTGCCTATATATGGATATACCTAACATTATCAACAATATTTTCTACCCTTACGACATCCCCTATAATATCCTCCCACATTCGTTTTCCATATGAAAAATAAAAAGGCGAAGGTGGAAAATATCCAAAACCAGTTTCAAATGTGGACTCACTAGTAGAAGTGTGGACTACTCTATCATAAGAATGTTGTATATATACCATATCTTCATCCCAAGTCTTTGGATTCTTCTAATTTAACCCATCAAAAGCTACATCAAATTCATTTTGAAAACATATGCTTGTGGATGGAATGTCGTAGAACTCTTCAATTTCATGTCCATAGATGTAGTCCAAGATGCACTAGAAAATATTGTGTCCTTGTCTAAAATGTGCTCCTTGATATCGCAAAGTGCACCCAAACTTGTCCAAAGAACAATTTAGCTACTTCTTTCCTACTTATGGTATTTTTAAGGGGCATGAGGACTCACATCTTGCTAAACCTATCAAATACAAGGAATACGTAGTCATGTCCCTTCTTGGTTGTTAGTAAACCTCCCACAAAGTCCATGGAAATGATTTGCAAGGACATGTGGGTATAAGAAAGGAATGGTATAGATCCTACTTGTTGTTAGTAGGCATACTGGTATAATAAATCATGCATCCTCTTATGAACCCAACTACATTTTCTTATTAGAAGCCAGGAAAAAAACAAATAGTGGGGCAAATGAATCAATATTTCAACAATTTTAATAATTCCTTCCTCAAAGTAAAATTACTTAGTAACACAAGAATAAAAAACAACACACCAATCTCATGAAATCTAGACATAATATATTAATGTGGAAACCCAACTAGGAAAACCACAATTTATTTTTGGTTATAATGTAAAATAAAACTATAAAATTCGGATTTCATCAATTTCTATAGGGTTTAACCTACCAAAGGATTCAACCTCCTTTTTCTCTTCAAGCACCAACTTTCCAACTTTTATAGGCACCAACCTAAAGGAAGAACCAACTACCTATTTATCAACACCAATTGAAAGGAAGCACCAAATCCCTAATTTGCACGTGCCTATTTGAAGGAGGTATTGAAATGAAGGAAGAATCTACTCCATAATGTGTAGGCACCAACTTGTTGAACCTATAATATCCCTTTTGCATCTCATTTTCAAACTTAAATCTACATGCTCTTATACACAATATTACTAAACCAATTGTATAATTTTCAAATCTGCAACACATCTCTCTCTAAAAAACCTTTCTCTAGACATATTTGATCTCAACACTCATGTCCCCTAAACAACACCTTCTTCATACTCTCTCACTGAGATTATTCACATACCATCTCACACCTTCATTCACTCCTAGATTTACACTCTTCCACTGATTTTTTGATTCACCACTCAATTACTTCTTTTCAACACTACGGTTTTTTATGATGATTTAGAAATTCTTGTATTCTCTGTTGATTTTCTCTTTCTAAGTTTAACAAATAGTTCCACTTCATTTTTTTCTTTAAATTAATTGTTGCTTCTTTTGTTGTTCAGTAAGTTAAGTACTCTAATTTAGGATTCTCCAATTGATCTTCAATATTTATTCTCAATTAACCTCTAGATCTTTGTTGAACTGATGTTGTTCTAATATTCATGTTAATATGTCCTTCTGGATGTTTTAATTTTGGCACTGGAACAACAAGTTTATAATGTCAAATTTGAAACACCAAATGTACCATTATCGAATGCCAAATTAAAATCTCTACAGAATGTTAGATTCGTTAATCCAATCAGTCATCATCTCTCTTTGTGTTGGCCCTTATTTCCATAAAACTGTGGGCTTGAATCATAGTCTCACTCAGTGGCACTTAATACAAAATACATATCTATTTCATTTTGTTTTTTTCATGTATGCACAAAGTCCTGAATTGTTAGATAGTCGAATGAGCTAGATACACTTTTTATGGAACCTTTTGATTACAAAGCCTCAATTTATTTACTTTTGTACCAAAATTTGGTATATGTGTGATTTTAGGCTATGAATTCGTGCAAACTTCCTTGAGGTTCGGATTCTCGGATACTTTGGATTGTCTAAATGTTCATACCCCAGACTTAAGTCTTGTTTTGGCCCCACTACCTAGTCCTCAAGCCTTTTTCGAAATAATATTAACATAGGAAAACATTAAAAAAATCCCCCCACCCCCCCCAGGCGCGAATCCTAATGGTTTTTCACATCATGTGCTAACATCATCAAGCCACGTGGTGTTCCATGAATGGTGCCACGTTTCACCAAAAAATATACCACTTGGTGTTAAGGGATAAGTTCCCCTAGGGTCTTGGGTTGATACCGTAGCAGATCAGAGGTTATCTATATAGAGAAACACACATTCCAGGCAGGCATGATGCTAATATAAACAAACTCTACGATGAGAGGTGTATCTAAGGTCCTACATTTGAGAAGCTCCAGCGAAGGTCCAAACCCTCTTGGAGTTCCTTTTTCTCCTTCAACCTGCAAAACAATCAATTCTAGAAAGTACAGTAGTATATGGACCAAGCATCATAAGGGAATCATCTTCATAGTATATTGAAAGGTAGTTAGTTACTCAATTAAAACAACCTTTCATATGAGAATCATAACATTGATATCTTAAACATGAAGAAGATTTATATCAGGAACAAAGACAGGTGTTTCTTTTATTATAGACAAATAAAGTACAGAAAGGAATCATTTCACCTGATTCGTCCTTTCGCAGGCTCCAAGCAAAACTGTTCTTCGGATTCGTCCAGTCTCAAGCCTTTAACAAACTCCTTCCATGACTTACTCCATGATATCTCAAGTAGTAGATAGACATCATCACACAAGGAAACAAGGGTTTCCTGTAAATGGGGGAAGTGCATGAGGCACTACGATCTTCAGACCTGGTCAGGGAAATCTCAGCATAGTAATATTTCTCTCTCTTCTCTCCTCCTTTAGGCCTTCCTATTGAAGCATTTTTATACTTCTCCCAAATTAGTTTTTTAGTTGGGAATTCGTTGGGAACAGTTGGGCCATGGGCACGAACAGGTAATCAACAAGTGAAACCTGTGATCTCCACCCGAAATTAAGGAGATTTAATTTTTTTAAGCGTTTTAAGTCATATACGGGGGTTGGGTATACACAAAACCACATACACATGCATTTAGCTCAGGGCAATGTCAAATATAGGGAGTAAAACACTGTTTTTTTAGTTTTGGATTAGGTCTGGAAGGAGGGGTTGCCCTAGGCCATGAGTGTAGCATCACAAACCTCAAGAGTGAGATTTGGAGCTATAACAAATGCCCCCTAATATATGAGGTTAGAAGGGGTACATGATGGCAAAAATGTATTAGGCAAGTACATGGAAAGGAAATCTGTCAAAAACTGAGAAGGACTTCACCAGAGTTCAGCCTGCCAAGCCACAAAAGGAGATTAGAAAGAAACACTGTTTGAGGTGGGCATACCCATGCTCAGAGAAAGTACAGCATGTCTGCATATCAAGTACAAGCGGATCCACTAAGTGTACAAGTATAAAAGACTTGAAAATACATAATGGATCATTTGATCACAATCAAACAAGTACATGTCTGAAATATCACATATAAGAATGTCAATGATGCTGAAGGATGAAGCGGATCACTGATATCAAAGACTGATCCCAAAAAGTACCAAATGAACTTGATGGAATAAGATGGTACTACACTGCAAACTCAGGTGCCAACATATAGAATGTCGCCATCAATGACTGCAACATATAAGGTGGAGTGTTATCAACTAGCAGCAATAGGAGCAACTGTCAAGTGGACCAGTGAATGCTGATACAACCTGAGTTCTTCACCGTCATGGTACATTTCTACAACATGGGAATAAATGATCTGAAGTCGACCATGTGAGAAATCGTTTGATTACCGGTCATTGATGTATACCATTAACAAATGCGAGACTACTCACCAATAATGATAATGAGCGTCAAGGTACCCTGTACAATATAACATGTGTGAATAGATGAGATGAAGTCAAACACTTTTAAGAATCTATCAATCAGGAGACAATGATGGTTTCCCACTGTTGATAGCAAAGAATCTGTCACTAATGACTGCAAACTCGAAGGTACTGCCAAATGGACTCTAAATCTTTGCCCCAGAGCAATGATTCCTACTCAGTAAGGAAAGATCCGCTAGAAGGAAGTCATTAGGGCATCTTTCATCAATCTAGCATGAGTGTAACCCATAGGCCAATAATGTGGAAGGAATCAGACGAAAAAGATGTAGTAAGCCGATCGAAGTACGTTCTCGACGTACACAAGATGTGGCTAGCGCACGAAAAAAACCCTCTGAACCAACCAATAATGAAAGCTAACACAGAGGTGAGGTATCCACCAATAGGGTCAAATGGACACCAAGGTACTGCACAAATCCCAATGTGTGATAATGTAAGCTAATGTTGAACACAAGGGAAACCACTCAGTCAAATACCCATAATACTGATCAATACTGAGCACAAGGTGACCTATCAATAATGAAAATAGGGTCAGGGTGCAGCTCTAGGCCTGTTCTCAGAGCAAGATGTCGTCGTCGATAAGGACAAGACCCGCTAGCGAGAAGTCAATGGGGACCTTCTCAAACCGGCATGAGTAAAGGACCAACATAGCTGATGTGATGACAAGAATGATACTGAAAACCAGGGACGGCCGACTGAAAAATGAGTCAAGAGACACCGCAGAGAGGCCGACTCAGGCTAACTTCCCTTGAACAAAAGCAAAACTCAATGTGACTATGTGGCATCATATGATGACTCTGTATAAGTTTGTCATGGAGGAGGCACGAACGAACCCTCCATATGATTGGAAGAGATAACCAATCAGGGGAGAACTGACTCAATAACAAGGTTAAGGTGTACCTAAGTCAAACTAAATCCCGCCCAAACGGAGGAGACTTTGTTTTTGAGTGCTTTGTTCAAGGGTGACACGACTAACTCTACTTGCCAACAATAAATGAAAATATTGTCACGTTCCCGCTCTTTTTTTTGGAATATATAATTTTTTTTGTCTTTTTCTTTTAAGATGGAAAAAGAATAAAAGAATGCTATAGTACAGTGGAAAGAACGAGTGTTGGTGAAGTAGATGATCTAGTTCCTGGGATTGGAACAATCCTATGCTCAATGCAGGGAGGCGAAAACTGGTCAAAGACACTCAAAGTTGTGTTCCTTCCATGGGTCAAGGTGTGTCAAGTTGCAGAATTCAAAGGTATGCAAGTTTGATTTTACAGTCATCATGGTCAAAATTTGGCTTAAACATGAGTCCAAGTGAAGCCAGCTTAAGGCCAAAAGGTGCAAGTGGTCAAAATGCAATGCAGTAGAACAACTCAACACAAAGGAGCCTCTAAGGTATAAGGCCAGAACGAAGCGAAGAAGCAAAGAGGAATGAGTCTTCATCCCATAAGTCAGGGCAGGACTACAAAGGACTCCCGAGCCTACTCAAATCGGTGCAACATGGGCAACAAATGTCAGTGAGGTGTTAACTACGATGCCCATGAAAAGGATGGCTCTACCATCATGTCATGATTAAAAAATCAGTGAGTGAAAGTGGTTTACGAACCATAACATGATGGGATCGACCCTATGGCAAGTGTATCGACAAATGGAGGCTAGTATGCATAATGCAACAAAAAAAATGGATTCCCCAACCTATATGCCAGTGAGAAAATGATACCTACCATGACGGGTTAGCAGTCATGGAACCGTCTCGAAACTGTTGAAAAAAATGTCCAAAATGTCCTAAAAATCAAACCATTCTCGACATTCCAAGCTTCCAAGTTAAAAGTTACATGAGACCAAACAAAATTAAGTTTTGAAAAAAAAATTCATTTTCAAAGCCTATAAAAGAGTTTTTGGACTCACCATTTTCACCATTCGAGTTTGAGAGCGGAGCAGTGGAGCAAAAGGAGCAAACTTTACCATACGCCAAATTCGACCGTTCAGATTCTTCCAAAATCATTAGGTAACCCTTATACTTGTCTTGCTATTGATTGTGTCTGGTTTTAGGATTTTTAATTTATGTTTTACCGTTGAATTTTTTGCCAAAAATTTCACCGCGGCGAATACGCGGGTTGGGTTAATGAAACCCGCATACACGCAGGCCCTACACGCGACTATGTGCAAAGGGACCCGCCTATATGCCGCGAACATTTCAAACAAAGAAAACTAACGGTCCAAATTCATTTTTTCTTCAGGATGCTAGTCAGTTTGCGAGAAAGAGAGCATACCGTAGTAGATGATGAGGTCATGAACGATCCAAATGCTTTGTATGCCTTACGGGGATGTGGCTTGCTAAAATTCTTCAAAATGCCGAATATGAAAGCCAACACATGCTTGCTTGAGATGCTCATTGATTATTGGAGTATCGAGGATGATGCATTTATGATTGACCAGATGCCACTCAGGATAGAAGTGGAAGACATTTATTTCATCACTGGCCTTTCCCAAAGGGGAGAGGTAGTACATTCTCGGGGCAAGACATGGAGCAGTCTCTTGATCGAGGACTACATACATATATATTGCCCGAGACATCCAGAAAAGGTTGGGAGTCAAATTTCCATCACACATGTGGAGAGTCTATCACTGAGGATAATCTTGTTCACTATAGCTAGAGTGAACGGATCAACTTCTCTGCACTAGGCATCACGGCTAACCATGAGCGTGGCAGTTGACTGTCTCACCACCATATTCGACTAGTGTACTCCTCTTCTGGCTAGCATGAAAAGCCAGCGCACTTCCATCAAGAGAGGGTAGACCAAAAACTTTGGATATGGGACTATTTTGTGTTCTTTCTTTTTTGAGAGGGTCCCTGCACTTTGTCCTAGAGTAGCAGTTTCAATCAGCACCCCACGAGATCCACGAATAGGTAGGTGGGATGACCTGATGAAACATCTAGGAGGTGGGGAGGTCCCACGAACTGCATTTGATGATGACTTCTTTTCTTGGTGGGATCAGCAGATCATCGCCGTTGATGACTACCCTTATGCTGGGTTGGATTTCCAAGGAGATCTCGATCTAGCATTGCCACTGACCGTAGCATGGGGCGACATTGGTAAGTGTTTTTGATTTTATGATTTTTTGTGGTTTTTTTGAAATATAATAATGAATTTTGAATTTTTTTTTTGATAGGATTCAAATGACTAATATGATGATCATGTTCCAGATATTGGGTCGGTACGACCAGATGAGTTCCCACGGGACAAACGTCGCGGCCTAGGGGTCGATGAGGCGGTTGCAGACATAGAGCGAGTTCTACACACAATTTAGCAGCACTTGGTGAGACTAAATCATTGAGTACCGATGGTGATGGTAGAGGACCTTCCTGTAAAGATGCAGCATCATGTGGTTGGCATGCCATGAGACTGGGTTCACACATTTAGGTGTGTGGCCAATGCAGTGGTTGACTACTTAGCCAGTCACCCTGAGCCGGAGAATTAGATATACTAGACATGATTATGGGCATTTGAGTCCCAATTTTGTATATTTTTTGGATAGATCTATGTACACTCGAGATGTTTTATGATATATATATATATACAGTTCGACTTTTTGATGCTTGTTTTTATTGTGATGAACGATTAATATGCCAGTCTAATGCTTGATTAGTGATAGAATCAGCTAACGAATTATGAGATCTTGGAATGTGCAAATAATTAATATACGTAAATGATCTTTGCAACAACCTCACCCTTAAATACTGGTGATATAAACATGGATCCCTTACCCAATAAATGTTATTTAATTGTGACACTATCAATTGTGAATCAAGATAAACTACCAACAAGTCAATTGCATGGGAAATTGCCTCGGATAGCAAATTAATGATGACAATATATTCAACCATATTATTTGAAGCAGGACCAATGCATACTCCCCTTGATACCATCAACTGACCAGTTGGATAGTAAAGTACCCAAGTTGTGGAAGCAAGATTCCGAGTGTGCCGACTAGCACCATCGGTGAATCCAAAATAGATCAAGTCATCCATCAACACCTAATAAAGCAGACCAAAAGATGTTGATATGAAAAACTCTTGATAAGATATGTACAAATATACAAAATGTACAAAGAAGCCATTGCCTAGCTGCTACTTAAGCAAAGTACTTCTTGAGGTAGAGCCCGTTTTATGGCTCCACCAACTTTTTCCTTCAAAATCGATTAACTCATACGACCCTTTTTCTGAAACTTGTTTAATTATGAAGGGACCGTACCCCATAAGCTTGAACTTGCCTGCCCCCAAGGCATCCTTATCTTGGTCATAGATTAAGACAAGGTCACCTTCAGTAAAGACTGGAGGATGGACAAATTTATCATACTGAGTTTTAACCCTTTTCTTATGAACCTCATTCATCGTGTTGGCATCTCGACATTGCTCATCGAGATGTTCCAAGTGAAGGAGGCACTCTTCGAGATTAGAAGTCTCTGGAAGGAGCTCAACCTCTAAATTAAAAGATGATATTTCACATTCGATAGGAAATATGGATTCCATCCCATAAACTAATTGAAAAGGTGTAAAACCTGTAGCAGTCTTTACGGAGGTTCGGTAAGCCTAAAGAGCCGGATACAACAGAAGATGCCAATTGGACCTATTTTTGTCGATTGTCCTTTGTAGGATCATCTTGAGAGTTTTGTTCACTACCTCGACCTATCCATTGGCCTAAGGATAATAAGGAGATGAATTCTCCTGCCGGAAACCCAATTTGAGAGCCAATTCAAACATTAGTTGATTATGGAAATGACTGCCATGATCAGTGAAAATCTCTCTCGGGATACCGAACCTTGAGATAATCTAATTAAAAGGGAACAACACTGTTGTTTCACTATTGTTTTTATAAATGGGCATGGCCTCAACCCACTTCGTGAAGTAGTCTATGGCCACGATAATGTACTTGTGATTCGTTGCTGTCGGCAAATTACAAGTTGTAAAATCAATACCCCACTTAGTAAAAGGACCAAAAGTGACAATGGGAAAAAGAGGAGCTGGATGTGCGTGCATCTTCTGAGTATAAATTTGACACGAGCAACAGTGTTTGACTGCTTCAACACAGTCCTTGAAGAGTGAAGGCCAAAAATAGCTAGCACGCAAGATACGCTAAGCTGTAGCAAGCCCTGATAGATGACCACCGCAAGCTCCATTGTGGCATCCATTTAGCACTGACTCTACTTCCTCTAAGGTTAAACAGTGCCGAGGGATTGAATCAACCCCTCAAAGATATAATGTATCACCAATGATAACATAATTTTTAGCCAGGTGACGTAACTTTCGACGTTCATCCTTAGAGAAAGTAGAGGGAAACTTCGAAGTCTGGAGATAGACAATGATATCTCCATACCAAGGGTCGAGTGAAGAGATGAGGAATAAATGTTCGTCAGGAAAAATTTCCTCATAAATAGTATCCTCTCCACAAGGCAGCTCGGAAATTAGCTTGGAAAAGACCATAGATTTCTTAGACTTGGCAGACAAGTACTCGAGATCGAATTCTTGTAGAATGACTATCCATCGATTATATTTGCCCCCAATCACTTGCCTACTGAGGACAAATTTGAAATGGATTGACCACTGCTATGACAAAGGTTTTGCGTAGCAAAATATAATGGCGGAGCCGCTGGACAGCATGGATAGCTGCCAAGGCCAACTTCTCAACAGGAGAATAGCGAAGTTCAAGACCTATCAAACCTCGGCTCAAATAATAAGTCACATGCTCTGTGATAGCATCATCTTCCTAAACGAGAACCATACTGATGGTTGATTCTGCTGTAGCGAGATATAAAAGGAAGTCCCTACATTAATATGGTGGACTCAAAAGCGGGGCAGCGACTAATGCCTTTATCAAAGCATCAAACGATCGCTGTGCAAAGTCGTCCCATACGAATGGAACTCCTTTCCATAGCAAATGCATGAACCCTTTAGTGATCTCGACATAATTTGCTATAAGCTGTCTTAAGAAATTAGCCTTCCCTTGAAGACTTTGAAGTTTCCAAATTGAGGACGGGGGAAGTGACTGAATTATTGCCTCTACCTTGAAGGGATCTACCCTAATCCCTTCATTTAACACAATGAACCCTAATAACCGACTGGACGTAACTGCAAAAATGCACTTATTGGGATTCAACCTAATTTTATAAAAACGACATCGCTCAAAAAACAATTGAAGATGACTAGGGTGACCAGTGCTCTTTTGAGAACAAGCAACGAGATCATCCAAGTATGCTTCGATGATATGTTTAATGTCGTGGAAAGCATATGACATGGCCCGCTGGAAAGTAGCTCCAGCATTTTTAAGACCAAAAGGCATCTTTCTGTATGCAAAGGTACCCCAGGGACATATATAAGCTGTCTTATGTTGATATTTAGGACGGATAGATATTTGATTATAACTGGAAAAATCGTCCATGAAGGAAAAAATCTCATTACCTACACACTCGTCAATAATCTGATCAATGAATGGTGTGGGGTAATTATCTTTTGGACACACCTTGTTTAGGTCCCTAAAGTCAATGCATACTTGAATTGTTCCTTGCTTTTTATCTACAGGGATTGGATTAGAAACCCAATCAGTAAGAGGAATAGGGTATACGAAACCCACCTTGAGCAGCTTCTCTACTTCAGCTTTAATGGCTGCTGCTTTCCTAGGATTAACCGGTCGAAGCCTTTGACGAACCGATTTGGTGTTTTCATACGTCTTGATCTCATGTTGAACTATAGAAGGATCATTACTAGGAATTTCTTCATAAGACCAAGAAAATACATCTCGAAATTCTTTGAAAAGGTTGGTGTAAGTTTGAATTTCTTTAGAGGAACATTCGATTATGATAAAGAGATTATCAATCACGTTAGGGTCCCTAGAGATGTTTATAGATATCGTTTTTGAAATCACCGACATATTACCTTTGGCACAAAAGTGTGCTGGAGCCAAAGGATTTGATATCGTACAAACATCACAAGTACAGAGCTCAGAGAACCTAGATTCTACTTCCTGAAATGGAGGAAGAAAATATGACCGATGGTGTAAGTCTTTCCAAGGTCGATCTACGCCCATCATTACTTCGAGGATTACTTCTTTAGAAGGTAAAAATGTATCTAAGCAGTCCAAGGCAGAGGTAGAATCAGGGTCCAGGCCGGGGCCACATCACCATCTAACTCCTCTTCGGAAAAAGGAGTAGAGTGGTAGTCTGCAGAGTTAATGATAGATTGATATCTAAGCTCAGCTGCAGACATAGGAAATTTCATTCCATTGACTTGTCCTTCAACTAATGTGGTCGTAGGTGAAGGCAAGGTCCAAGGGTCCGAAAAATAATGAGTTCGAAAGAACTCTTCTCAAGGAGACACCTTAGATGATGAAACGACATTGATTTGAGCGATAGGAGAGGGAAAATCAAAGGTACACATCAATGAAGAACACATCCCAACTCCTAGATTCTCTGTAGGTGGACGAGGGTTATCCACTAAAGGGACAGTAGAGTTAGAAGTTTCCTGAGGATTTTCCCTTCATGAGGAAAGTAGATGACACGAAATAGAGTCGAAACAATGGTGTCCATTTCGTATACCCAGTTCCTTCCTAAGAGGAGATTGTAGTCTAGGTTAGCGTCAATGACTTCTACTTTGATATTGAAAACCTTCCCCCCAACACATATGGGAAAGGCTGGGATAATCCCATGTGGCCTATGAGAATGACCATCAAATGTAGTCAAGAGGGTAGGTGAAGGAATAGTTGAAGGCGATCCAATGGCCTTCCAACAAGACATCGACATGATGCACGTGGAAGCTCCTTCATCAATAACAGTACGAAAAATGTTAATCTTTTGGTGTGTATACTTTGTTTGAAAAGCCATATGATGAGGGAGTCGCTTTTTGACATTTAACATGTCGAAAGTGAGCACTAAAGAGTTAGTTGGATCAACTGCCCCAATTGCCAAGAGTAAAGCACTTCGTTGAGCTGGACATGACTGGAGAACCTCTAAAGCGGACATGGTGCCTGGACTCTGAGCCAGATCCTCAATAATGGAGTAGTTTTTGGTGGCCCTAGCGTTAGGATTAATAGTCGCGCATTTAGCGGAACCTTTTGGTTTCATTGAAATAGTCTCGACAGGGGGTCGCTCAATGTCAAGGTCGGTATTTCCGAGAGTAGCTTTGTCCTTGGAAGTTTCGGCTTCACCATAATCACATGACCGAGTAGCCACATGGACATTCGAACCCATCATGAAAACATTTGATGATTTCGCCCCTTCCTGGCTACCCCCTTTGGAGGTACCCGGATTTGAACTCGCGCCAACAAGTAATTGCTACCCTTGGCAAAAAGGGTTGGTTAACACAACTTGAGAACTAGAAGTCCCTTATTGCCCTAAAAAGTACTGAGCGTCCTAAATCTTTGGGCAGAGATGAGTTAAATGGTCTCCACTACACAACTTGCATGGAAACTTGACTTTCCTTCTAGACTCATTTCTATCACCACCAACATTATTGTCGGGTTTATTTGCGTCAACCTTATCATCTTGATTCTTTTTCTTACCTTGTCCTTTCTTTTTTCCATTAGAATTTTGATTTCCTTTGGGGTTATCAGATTGGATGGCATTAATTGAAGAGGGTTGGGAAGACGAAGGGTTAGACGATGTGACCTGGTTGTTAGGAGTAGTTTGCAAAGACAACTGCTGCAATTGGCTCAACAAGTTCACCGTATTTGTGTCTAGCAATCCAACAATACCATCCGCATGGGGACCTAGCTTAAACTTGGCTATATCAGCCTTGGACCCGAGAGCATTTGGAAAGTATTTTTGTAGGATCCCAAAATGAGAATAAATCAATTCTAATTGTTGGGCCCTGAAAATAGCTTGCTCCTCAGAATATACTCTAGACATGGAGACATCCTTAGAGATTTCCGGCTGTAAATATTTCAAAAACCACTCGAGATGGTATTCCAGAGGAATTTCGGCTTTAATGAGTCTCTTTCTCCATCTCCATTCCTGAATATGATTAGAAATGTGAGTTGCCGTGTCCTGACGAAAATTGGCCAGAAGTTCAGTTCCGGCATCATAACAGACAGGCAACTGGAAATGATTTAAGAAAATATTAGCATAGTCGGCGAAAGATGTAAAGCTGCCCCCTAGCAACTCTATATACCATTTGACCACATTACCAGTCAAGCTGCGTTGAAAAAGTCTCAACCTAATCAAGTCATCAATAAGGGAGTTTGATGAGCACCAAAAATGGAATGTGGTTACATAGTCGTCTGGGTCTTCACCGCCCTTTCCTTCGAATTTTGGAATGTCTGAAGGGAGTTTGGTTGGGACCAGAGGCCAGGCCGGATTATATTTGATTGGATCATTTGTTAATTTTGTGAGATATGGCAAGTTCAAAGTTGCCAGAAAAGGAAGCCTAGGAGGACCTTGGGTATTCCACCCAGACTAGGCAGAGCTCCCAAAGTTCTGAAAAGATTGGCCTGGATATTGGAAGGCACTAGGCTGCCCGAAGTAACCAAAAGAACCAACTGAACCAAAAGGCAAGCCTTGTGATCAAGCAAAACTCGGAGTTTGACCAACTCCAGCTGAAAAACCTCCATAACCGACGAAGCTCCCTCCTAAAGGATTATAAGGAGTTGATAACCCCTGATAAGGATTCCAAGCAGAAGCTAAGGGAGGAATACTTCGAAATGAACTAACTGTGGAGTATGGCCTATTCCCTTGTTGGCTGAAAAGTGGATTCCCATTTCCCATGCCACTAACTGCAGGGTTAGTTCAACCTTGAAAAGGATTGTTGCTTTGTCCTAAAGAATAAAAAGGCATAGATCCAATTGTTGGGTTGGAATGTGGTATATGAATACTTCCAAAAGGAAAAACCTGAAATGAAGCTGATCCACCCATCATGGATGTGGAGGCACTAAATGGAACCGATAGAACACCCTGTGAATGGGTGCCAAATGAGAAGAATCCAGAACTAAAAGCATTGGTTTCAGAATTTCCACTCGTAGAAGGAATGGAGGTAGACCCAACTAAAGATGTGCTAGAAAAATACCCAAATTAAAGAAGCAGAGGGGATGGAGATAGTTCCTCCCCCTTGTACTAATGTTGGAGTCTGCATAGTTGTAGCACTTGTAGTAGAAGCCATGCTTCCAGTAGTGGTCATCGATGGTAAGTGCGTAATGTGACCTAGATGTGATGGTCTATGCGTCGGAGCCCAAACATATCATAATACTTCTGGATAACTAGAGGGTAGGGGAGAATTCTGAGCCACTAACGACTCTAGGAGTTCTTCTACCTCTACGTTATCTTCCATTCGAAAGAGAACTCGAGAAAGAACTGGAGTGTTCCTCTCTTGTTCTGTGGAAGTACCAGGCCTATTTTGAACACTAATGCCCCCGAGAGGAGGATCAATCCCCGATGCATCAGCTGCTGCGGGATGAAACCCATCGGAATATTACCTCTGCGCCTTCTAGGAGAAGGCTCTAAACTTGGTGGTGCGAGACCATGAAATCTTCGAGACTGTCTAGGTGATTGGTCAGCCGCTTTGAATTTTTTATTAAGATCTAACTAAAGAATCAAAAAATTGAAAGCTAGGCCAACTAAGAGCACAGAGCACACATTAAAAAGTCCCTAAAAGATATCATCTAGTCAAACAAATGTCGAGTGTTTCCGCTCCAGGTGATGAGGAACGAACACCAAAATACAAGAAAGTGAAGTAAGGGGCCTTCCCAAGATAGTCTGGTATAATGGCGGCCAAGTCCTACCAGTGAAGGTAACAGAGGAAGTTACGCTGACCTCCTAACAACAGCTTGCGCCGGTGCAAGCCCCCAAGCTTCGCAAGGGTGCCCTCCAGTAGTACTGTTGAGAGTGATACAACGTTGACCTTAGGTGCCACAGGATTCCCCTCCGCAGCCACCTGTGTAGATCCCTAGGAGTAGCAACTAAGGTTACCAACTCGTGTCAGAAGCCAAGCGGAACAGTCTTGAGGTAAGATCCGACAAGTAGGAGAGGGGGTATCTCTCTTCC
>APFE030657106.1:0-21667 GCA_000404065.3 Pinus taeda
ATGTGGTTTGTTTCATAATCTCCTTGATCATTATGATGAATATGCTTTATAATATTGGCTTTTCAGGTGCTATTTAATTCTTTGCTTGTTTGTGTTTGTAGAATACACTTCAAGGAAGCTCATTTGGAGCGAGGGAGCGAGGCTGCCACAAACTTGCATTGGACCCAAGGTAGGCCTAAAACACTTGTTTTCCTTTGTTTTACTTGCATGTTTAGAGAAAGATATTTTTTATTGGCTTGCTTGTTACTAGATATCAGTAGATACTAGGAAGGTCGATCTTGTCCGCAACCTCGACTCATTCTGCGTGACACCAAGTAAGATGATTTTTGTTTGAGTAACCTAATGTGGGCTGCTAAAAGCCATAGTTTGATACAACTAAGTTTTTAATGTGTTGTATGTGTCTTTATGAGGGCATGAAAGGCTTAAAGGACAAAGCCTCAACACTAGGGTATTGGTCAAAACGACTTAACATTGTATTTGGTATTATAATGGGATATAAAGGACCATTATCCCTAGTACAAGAACCTCGTGAGTTATCTTATTAATGGAATGGTAAAAAACAAGTTTTGGGAATAAAATATTGTGCACTATCATTGATCTAATTGTTGGTATATTCCACTGTGAAAAACTATTTTAAGTTGGGCATTTCTAGTATGTTTATGTTTCCTAGCTAAGGCACATACTAGACTGAGGGTGCCTGAATTCCTAACAAGCCAATCCTAATACTTAAAATAATTATTAAAATTGCATGTCAACCTTGGTTGACTGAAACTAAAACCATTCTCAACAACCCCCCACCTCCCCCCAATTAAATACAAGAGTGGGTTGTAGATAAAAATGATCAAATAAAAATGAAAGTGGATTTATGGATACTCAACTCAATATAGGTTTGGGTATGGATGAAATACAAACAAGAGTGGGTTTATGGATACATGATATTAAATAAATTTTTTCATGGCTTAAAGACAATGAAATTGGGATGTGGATAGCCAACTCAATATACAAATGAGAGTGGGCTGGTGGATACCTAACTCAACACAAGTGAGAGTGGGTTTATGAATACCTAGTTCAATATAAAGGAGAGTGGGATGACAGATACCCAACTCAACACAAGTGAGATTGGGTATATGGATACCTAGATCAATATAAAAGAGAGTGGGTTTATGAATCCCTAGCTCAATATAAATTTAGGCTTAGATGAAAATGATAAAGGGCTTAGAAATATCTAGCTCAATTTAGGCCAATTTTAGTTTAAAATGAAGGTTACTCCATTAGGGTAATTTTGAGGTAAAAGATGGGCCTCGACAAAAAAAGTCAATCAAAATCTACTTTAAAAGAACCACTAAGATTCAAGAAGATAATATCAACCATATTTTTGGAGGGTAAGGAAGAAAACTACTTTTTTTACTCAAAAATTTGATTTATCCCCTTATAGGTTTACTCAAATTTCATGTGTAAGCACTCGTTGGATGCAAAATCTAACGAGTGCCTACATTTGGAATTTGCAAAAAGTAGTTTTGTTTATTTCCCTTTGATAATTCATTTTTGAAATACGAAGGGGGGAGTGAATCAATATGTCAATTTAATAAGGTAATTTTAACTTCACAAAGCATTGATTATTATTAGCATTAGATTAAAACATAAGTTAGCATCACATCACATGAACAAATAACATCACCATTCAACAATACAAAACATCCAAGATAATAGACATGATATTTTTTGGTGGAAACCCTCCTGAGAGGAAAACCACTGGATGCTTCTTAATATAGGTCTTCACAATTTATGCAACTAAAGGAGGCTCCAACCCACTGCTTTATAGGCTCCAACTTGAACGAAGTTAACTCCCTGATTTACCAACTCCAAATGGAAGGATGCTTTGATGCCCTGATTTACCAACTCCAACTGGAAGGACGCTCTAATGCCTTGGTTTTATTAGCTATGATTGAAAGGATGCTCCATCACCTTGCACAGGTTCCAACGTGCCTTCACACCACCCTGCTACCTTGAAGTGTTCTCAGGGTCCAACCTGAGGGAGACTCCAATCTCTGCCTTGCACCACCCTGCCACACTTTCTCAACAATTCACCATAGTGGACCACGTTTCACAATTTTAAGACTGGATCCACCTGTGCATAATATCAATATAAACCATATAAGAAATTCTCTACTGACTCAGTCAATTTGCAATACAAGGTCATCAACAACAATACCAACTTTTTTTGCTTGAGGATCAAACCTTAGCTCAATAACATACTCTCTCTGGCAAACCCTGCATAAATAATTCTGCATAAAACCACTCTCTCAACATATACATGTCTTTGTCATAAAGTAATAGTATCATACACAACTAAGGAATCCTCAACAACTAGATACAACCATCAATGTCAAATCTAGGTTCATAAACAGTCATACAAATACTGGCATCAGATAATACAATCTCTGCTCAGCGTAAATAACCCTGCCATATACAACCCTTGTCCCAACAAATTTGCTTAAGATATTCTCTTTCAAACCCTTAGATATTTTGTTTAGGCAAAAACCGTAGCATACTAGTAGTAATATAGGATCAACCCAATACCATAGATGCACTGCAGCAATTATAACCCTTGGAAACAACTCTGATAATGTTTCAACAAATACTTATTTTAACATTCATCAATAAACAATTCAACGAACCAAAAATTCCAACAATGATGGTTACATAAATTATTTCTTTGTGGTCATCAAGTTACTTGTGTTTTAGCATCAATGAAACTCTGTTAGCCCTCGTAAATGTATAATGGTAATGGCAACAATACTATTCCATACTCAGCAATTCAGTAAACCGGCAATGCATATCCAACATACAAACACAAGTAAGTCTAGCAGCTTCACAACGGTCAAGCCAAATTTCAGATGTTATGGCTTTTAGTTAGAGGACCTTTACAGTGAAGACTCATAAATGCATAATGATAATGGCAACAATACTATTCCATACTCTCAGCAATTTAGTAAACTGGAAATGCATATCCAACATACAAACACAAGTAAGTCTAGCAGCATCACAGTGGTCAAGCCAGACTTCAGATGTTCTGGCTTTTAGTTAGAGGACCTTTATAGTAAAGACTATTCATACCTCTGTATACAAAAAGTTCATCTTTGCCACAAATGCCTTTCCAACCAACTCTCCTTCTTAAGATGTCATAGTAAGAAGACAAATATAACTCTGTTTCTATAGTGAGTATGAGTCTTCAGTCTCTGTCATGACTAGAGGCTTAAATCACTTCAAAGATTAGTCACAGGCCTTAGGAATATGTGTCGAAGGATCAACCCAAAATTCAAAAATCAATAAGGAATGCCTTAGACAGGCCTTAGTTGTACACAATACTAATACTCTTGAATCAAAAACTATCTGCAAAAGGGATCCTTTGTAGTTCCAACACTGCAACCATTCAATACTTGTAATACCACATACTTGGGACAACATTTGAATTCTGGCTCCACAAACTTCAAATACTTTGAACAACTAGTTCTCAATACTTCCATCAACTCCACGCTTGATCTTGCATAGCCATTTCGAAGTCACGACAGACTTTCCTTTGGGTCTCGAAACAACATCCTACACATCGTTCTTCATAATAAACTCATACTCTTTAGCCATAACATCCTTCCAAACCTGCTCTTTCACTGCTTCTTCAAAGTTGTGGGGTTCAACATGTATCATGGAGCTCATAACCACAACATATCGCTGGTATCGACATGGCTTCTTGCTTTCTCTAAAGGTTCCTCTAGCAATGAAATGTATTTCAACATCCTGTAATGTATCACAAAGCCAAAGGGGTCTCTTCCTGGCAAGAGGATCACTTGGACAGGATCCAAGGGGTCCATAGGTTCCATAGGATCATCAACTTCTTTCTCTTTCTCTGGCACAAAAGGGCCATCTAGTAGGTCCGTGTCATCATCCTTCTTCTCAATAGGAGGATGAGGAGGAATATCCCTTGCTTTTCTAGGGGCAACATCTTCATCGAAAGTCACATCCTTGCTAAACTCAATATTGCTTGGACCAGACACGTATATTCTAAAAGCCTTAGAACTATCACAATATCCAAAAAACATACCTTTCTTTCCAGTCGCTTGCAACTTGTTCCTCTTGTCCTTTGACACATGAAAATACACGGGGCAACTAAATATCCTTAGATGTTCAACATCAGGCTTCACACCTGTGAACACTTCTTTGAGAGTCTTATTACCCAGGGCTTGATGAGGAGTCTTGTTTTGAACATAGACCACTATATTAGTGTCTTCTCCCCAAAGGAACTTTAACAACTTTTGATCATGCAACATGGCTTGGGCAACTTCCATGATAGTCCCATTCTTTCTTTCATCCACACCAATTTGCTTGGGATTATAGGGTATGATGGTCTCTTTCTTGATTCTAGCCTTTTTGTAGAATTTAATGACCTCATTAAAAATATATTCTCCACCATTGTCAAACTTGAAGACCTTGATCCTCTTCCCTGTTTGATTCTCTATCGGTGCCTTGAAGTCCTAGAACATTTCAAATGCTTCATCCTTGCGCTTTAAGTTGAATATCCATGTCTTATGGGAGAAATCATCCACAAAGATTATATAGTATAGATAACCACCCAAATATTTTACCAACATGGGACCACATAGATAAGAATGGATGAGCTATAGAATATCATTGGTCTTGCTTTTGTTGGAGGGGAATAGTCCCCTTGACTTCTTTCTGCAAGCACATCCTGGACATACTCCATCATGGTTAGTTTGAACTTTAAGCATCTCGAAAACCATCCTTTTAACTTTAGGAAGAGCTTCATAATGTAGATGAGCAAACCTTTGGTGCCATAACTCACTTTGATGATTGCTATCATGTACCATTGCTCGCAACGATCTTCCATCGATTCTTTAGAGTCCTTCAATTCTAGATCCCAGGCTAAATGCATCCCTCATGTGAGATTCCATAGGCCATGTCAGGACCTTTCCTCTTATGAAGGCAACTCTCATTCTTTTTTCTTCCAAAGTAGATATAGATACCAAGTTCTCCTTTAATCCCGAAACATACATAACATCATGAAGCATAATGATTGCCCTATAATCCAAATGAAATTTGACAGAACCAAAACCCTTCACATGATACATAGAGTTTTCTCTAAGGATGATCTTTAGATTCGTCTTCCTCTCAACTAGATTTGAGAGGACTTCCTGATACCTAGAGAAATGTGTAGAAGCCCCGCTATCTACCAACCATCTCATGTATTTGGAGGAGAGGAACTAGAAAGAGTAGAAATAAGAATATATTCAGGTTGAGTGGCAACTGCATTATTTCCATACCTGGAGTTCCTAGGTCTCTTTTGAGGATGATGTCCTTCTTCACGATCACCGAAAGCATTTGTTCTTCTATTTCTTCTTCTTCTATCATTAAACCTGTCGTTGTTGAAGCCATTATTGTTGTTGTATTTGGATCTTGGAGTGTCTCTCTTTTCCATAAAATCTTGAGCATAATGGCCATGTTTGTGGAAATCGAAGCATTCAATTCTCCTTCCTCTTTTATTGGAATCCTTTGATTCAGAGGCAGGCTTTCTTGAACCAGATGGTCTTCTTCTTCCTTTTCTCTTGTTTTCTTGTGCATCAAATGTAGAGGGATCTCCTTCTTCATGCTTTTGAATTCCCCCTCTAGATATCACTCTGGATTCTTATTGAGTGCACTTGCCAATGAGCTCATCAAATGTCAGGAACTTATCATTGTTTGTAATAGTAGTTATGAAGGTTTCCCAAATAGGAGGAAGGCGTTGAAGAGTAACGAGCACCAACTCTTTATCTGATATGGGTTCTGCACCAGTTTGCAATTGATCCCTCAGATGGGATATCCTCATAATATATGATTGCACATATTCCCCGTTGTTCATCATAATGTCCTTGAGTTGATTCTTCAAGGAAAGAATGTGCTTCAAATTGTTGACCTCATACATCTCAATCAACTTATCATAGATGCCCTTATACTTCATTTTTCCAACCCAAGTAAGCAAATGATCTTTCAAAGAATCAATAAGATTTTTTTTGGCTTTGAGCTCACCTTTCTTATATTTGGACTTGGCAACAGTGGGAGCATTTTTTGGTGGCTCTGATACTTTTCCTTTCACATATTTCAATACACCATTATCATCCAATATCACTTCCAACCTGATCTTCCAAGTAACAAAGTTTGATGAGTTGCCCAACTTCTCAGTATCCTTGAAGTAAGAGGTAGAGATCTTGATCAAGTAGCTTGTTCCAAATATATTCTTTCAAAGGTGCTTGCTTTAGCCTCTTGTCTCCTTGGGCTTGTCCTCACATAAGCTATGATTCCATGTTAATTTTCCATTATTTTATGCTAACACAATTACTTAGCCCAATTCTTTTTTTTTGTAAGTCAACATTCTATTCATTTTGAAAAAAAATATACATCTGAGACTTCCAAAAAAAACATGTGGTCTCACCCCTACTGGATTTGTTGACCATGATCTACAGAAGGTGAAAAAAATACAAAAAGGATGCTAGTTCTAGTATCCACAAGCGGGAGGGCCATAGGCTGCAATAGACAAACAAACATAGAGAAAACCAAAGGACATACTAGTCATCTGAGGTGACTGAATCTGGGTTGTCTGGAGCAGTTCTTGGAGGAGGTGGAGGACAGAAGGAGCACTAAACATGCCCTTCAAAGTGCACCATTTAAGTCTCTAGTTGTTCCACTTTCTTCGTTAACTGGTTTTGCCCCCTCCAGGCTACCACTACTTGCTCCCTAACCTGGCATCGGAAATAATGCACGTGTTCCATTGTAGCCATTAGTTCATTGTGATTTTCCTTATTAACTCTTTCTGTCGTGTCCACCTAGGTCACCAAGGATTGAATTAGGTCTTGACAATTTTCCAGGCAACAATGGTGCAAGCTCAGTGGGTCCAGGGCGTCACTATGACCATTGTTTGTAGCTGCTTGAGTCCTCTTGTACCCACCACCTCTCTAAGAGCCGAGAGTTCATAAGTTGCTACTAGTGTAGGGTGTCTTCATGCCTCACCCCTCACTGCACTTACTCAACTTCCCTAGACTCTGGCCGCCTCGATGATCGTCGCAAAATCCACCACCCAGTCCTCCACGCTCTCCATAACCTTCACCCCAAGCCTCTCCCTCCTATTTATTCTCGCTACCGTCCACCATGGTTTCCAGTGTGAGGGCCTCCTCCCTCCCTATCCCTGGATGCTTTGGGAGGTTAGACCGCCCTCAACGAGGATTAGGTCACATCTGTCGCCACTCAATTATGCCCAAATCCGCTGGGGTCACTGCCACGTCTGCTGCAATGGATGTCGTCCTTCCTACACACCAAAATAAGCTTAAGGCAACATCGTTGGCATCATCACCCCACTCCCCACTGCACCAGTCACTCCATTGGACAAAACTGACTACCAGGAGGGTGACTGTTCTATAGGAACAAGACGCGTCCCAAACACCACCCTTGCCAATGCACTACTAGCTTTTACAGAGACGCTCCTTACCCCAAATGAGCAAGAAATAACACTTGCCTTCACATCGCGCCTGCCAACCTAGTCCAGCAATGTCTAGCCTGAGAAAAATGTGGAATTGGCCTCCTCTAAGCTGAACAAACCATACTTCCCCGAGGAAGATGAAGAAACCACAAATTCTGACACGCCTTCGTTGTCTCTTGCACCGTCGAACATGAGGCCATGTGTAGTTCCACCACCACACCTGCGCACTGAACCGGAGTCACGACGTCTTCCTCATCCCACTTATCAATTCATTGGCTCTTCCCTCTCCCAAGGCGTCATAAATGTTCACATGCTTGAGATCTAATGCTCCTGCACACCATTCCCTCCTTCACATGGTATGAAGGGGATGGAGGCACGCCCTGCCTTTCCAGCCCAATTTTCATTCCTCATGGGATTTGAAGGTCACGTTTGCCTCAGTTCTCAACCCCATCGAGGAAGCCCAATACTTTTTTCAATTAGTAATCACTTTTAAATAAATTTAATCTTCCAACAACAATGAGAAATTGTAGATAGAATAGTAAATCCAATGTACAATAGAATACAAGCAAGAGCAATAATAAGAGACACAAGATTTGGTCAAAGATTAGGGAAAAACTCCACCAGGGGGGAAGCCCTTTGAAATTATTCTTCTATTAGACTGTCATCAAATTTTCAACAGAGAGATACAATGTTCCAAACCATCAACAAAAGAGTCAAAGTCAGTCCTTTTACTATACAAAAGATGACTCCCAAAGTCAAATATGGTCAACAAGTCAATTTCACAATGTATGTCGAGCAAAAACACCTAATGATGCCCTAACTAGTCCATAAGTTAATGGTCAAACTACCTCCAAAGAGCTCAATTAACAGTAAAAAAAACTTGGCTTCTTTTGTTGGTCAAACTTTATTCAAAAAAATCCCAAAAAGACCGAGTCAAAGGATCTCGAGAAAGCTGTGGTCAAAGTTTAGATATTTGCGATCAAACTTCAATCAATAGACCTACGATCAACCAAAGTCAAAATTCTTAAAAAAAATTGGTTCCTTCACTAAGAAATTCAGTCTCCAAAAATCAGATATGTGCAAGTCAAACTGGTTAATCACTACCCAAAGAAAAAATCAAAGCAGAAAATCAAAACTAGACTTCTTCCCTTCGCATGTGTGAACTCAAACTCCTTGCATCAAACCTATACAAACCAATCAAGAGAGGAGAGAGAAGAAGAGATGTTTTGATGTGATTTCCAAATGAGGCGGCCTTGAATTTTACTTATATGTGACTTTGGAGACCCAATTATGACTTTAGGTTGACCTGTACTTTTGGGAACTTGTGGGTTTTTCATTAAAAATAATTTTTTTCCTTTGACCGAAGTAAATTCTTCCAAAAAGGGCAAAGAGGGGCTTCTCTGGAGGGGAAGGTTGTCCAAACAAAGGGAATTTATCCCTAACCTCCCAAATTAGCATCACAAGGTCTTTAAAAGTTTCTCCCTTATAAACCCAAGAGAAAGAGAGGTAAATTCCTTAAAAAAATATGCAATATGCGATGAGGAAGGGTTTAGACCCTAGGAAATCCCACAAAAAATACACTACCCTTGAATATTGGTTTCAACCCTAAGAATCCTCTGAAAAAGAGTTGTTCCAACCCTAGTTTCATAGTCACAATGAAGGCTTAAGTGACGCCATTGGCAAAAAATGTTCTCATAAACCTCTAAAGTAAGCCCTTGAAAGAGGGGGTTAAAACCTTAGGAAATCATTAAAATGGATTATTTGAAAACCTTAGTATTTCAACCCCTAGGTGATGGTTCTTGCCAAAATTCTTTGGACCACCTACTGAATTGAGTATATGAGATAATATGAAACCTTGATCCTATGGTTACAAAACTTAGTGATGCCACTAACCAAAATGGTGTTTGATCAGTGATTGAAAAACTGTAATAAAATGTGATTTGAAACCTCGATTCCATAATCACAAAATCAATGATGCCACTAGCGAAATAGAGGTGTTGAAATCTTGTTGTAAAAGGATGCTCCGAAACCCTAGTTCCACAGTGGCAAAATCAATGATTCCATTAAATAACCTTAGATCAGTTGAAAAATTAAGGTAGGTTCACATATGCTTTGATACCATGTGGAGATTCATAAGAGAGAGAGGATTGAATGGAACCAACCAGAAAAGCCCAATTCTTCAATAAAGAGAATGAAAAACACCACTAGGCCTCAAAGAGAGGCAAAAACCTAGAGAGAAATAATCAAAGTGCAGTGCACTAAAGAGAGAAATAATCCAATCACAAGAGCCCACCACTTTATGGAAATTATAAGCCAAATCACTTTTATAAATAAAGAATGAATTATAACAAAATATGTGGAATTACAATGGAAGTTGTGTATTCAAACAACTCAAGAGTAGGGCATTTTCCCCAAGGGTTATGGGTTGACATTGACTATGTTAGCATTAACCAAACCTAGAAATACAATAAATGAATATTGATTAGGTCTTCCTCAGCCAATCCTAGAAATATAGACAATAATGGTTACAAAATGATGCATGCGCTGGTTGAAAATAAAGCTTACACCACTCTCAAACTATAAATTGAGCAATATATTGTGGCAATTATTTTCCATGTGTTTGTATCACTATATGCATGTATAATATATATGTGTTTTATTATAGTCTTACTATGTACACTAACTTGATTTGAACAAAATTTTTCGCTCGAGGATGATGTTAAAAGTCATATATCAAACACGTATATTACAACGAAAGATGATCTGACTTATAATAACAAGAAATTGGATAGCTAATTTATGGAAGTGAAGTTAATAAACAAATGAGATTTGAAAGGTGAACATGAGGAAGGGTGTTGTTTTCTTTTAAAATGAATGCAACTGGCATCAAATCATAATTGAGATCAAACTAACGGAGCTCTAGGCATCTAAATTTTATGAAATAGATCTTATAATATTATTAGAATAGTTGGAGCTTAAGGACATTTTGGATATTGTGATTGTTCTTGTGGGGTTTGTTCCCTCAAAATCTAATAGGTCTTGTAAGATGCCTCACAAGACCAAACCTAGGCTAAACACAACAATGAGGTGGATGCTACTATCACCTTAGCACTCCACCTCATGCTCTTTAGTGGAATTACACCACATGGGAGGCTTACCAGTATAGGTCACCGAAATGGTATTCAAGGTCAAAGGATCCAAGGTGACAATTCAATAGATTAATCAAGGTACTTAGGTTAGGAACAAGGCTCAATATTTGTGATAGGGAATAGTGTACCTATGAACATGCCTATAAAGAGAAACTTGTGGCCAAGGGTTAACAATGGCATAATTAGGCAAATAAGAAAGAATTTTTTGCTTGAAAGGTATGATCAACAATAAGAGCAACAAACCTTAAAATGATGCTAAATAGAAGCCTTAATGCAAAATTAGGGTTTTACAAGCCTTAGAATTCCCTAAGGTTGATGACTTCAACCTTAGGGAAGCACTTTAAACCATGCAAATTGGTAGATTTTGATGTTTTAAGGCTCAACAAGGTGAAACAACTTCAAAGTAGTTGAATGTCCTAGCCTTAGTTGAATTCGGCCTGAAACCCTATCCCTAGCGACTTGCCTTGAAGCACTGAAATTTTAGGGGAGAGAGATAAAATTTTATGAGTTTTTATCACCAAGATGGATGGTAGTGCCTTCTATCTATTTGGGCGATGTTGTCTTAGGGATTTTGACCATAGAAATATCAAACTCTTGAAGGGAGTAAAGGGGAAAGCCCTAGGTTTTCACTTGCTAACCCTGATATCACTGTATGAGGGGATATATTTTACTAAAGAAAATATCTTTAGGAGGTTCTCTAAGGAAGTTCAAGACTAAAAAATTAAAGCATACATAGTTTACCAAACATTTCAAATAAATGTAAACATTTATACATGGAACATAAAAACCCTAGCAATATTCATTACATTCAAAAATCATGAAGGATAATCAACAAAAATTACTCACAAGATATCCAAGAACAAGCCTTCTTTATCCCAAAATGATGTCTCCACAATAAGAACTAGTCTCCGATACCGAAAATCCACAAAAAATCAAATCTCCCCAAAGTAGTGAAGTACACATAGTTAGGTCTAGTTTTCTAAGAGGTTGTGTTTTCCACAAGTGATGTTGAACAAAATGGGAGAGGTGATCCTCTCTCTATATGATGTCTATCTCTTCTAATTTCTAACTAAAATCCCCTACACAAGTTTGATTTTTAAGTGGACAAAAAGTAAAATTGGGTTACAGGCCAATGCACTAGCATTAAAACAAAGGATGCCAAGTGAAGTCCACATGTGTGGGATGTAGACCTAAAAAGGTGATGTCATGCCCTTTTAGGGATCCAAATTCTCAATGAAGGAAAAATCAAGGTTAAACATGTCTTCAATCATCATGATCATTCGCAACTGAGGAAAATCCCCAAATCACGCATGAAGGCAACTACAAGGTTCTAAAGGTGCCACATGTCATCTCCATGGGTGTTAAGTGAGCAACATGGTGCCTTCTCTCTCTAGCCTTACGACTCCATCATGTGCAACAAGCCCTCCCAAATCATCCTAAGGATTATCATCCTCATATAGGTCCTTGATCATAGCATGCTCATCAACTAATGTCAATGCAAACTTAGGGGCATGCTGGGTCGACTAGTACATCATTAAGAATCCTCCATGCTAGGCAAGAGAAACTCAATGTTTTGGCTCTTGGGGGTTCTCAAGGATGTATATAAACTATTCAATTCATCAAAAGGGCAACGAAACAATTGATATTCATTGAGCTTCAAAATCTTAGTGAAGCTCAATCTTTAGATAATGAGGAGGTTGACTCTAATGCTCCCCAACAACAACACTTGAAATTTGCCTCAAAATCTAGCATGTCTTGTGAGATGCCTCACAAGACAAAAGCCATACTAGGACACAACAATGAGTTGGATGCCATTGTCACCTTAGCTCTCCACATCTTGCGTTTTAGTGGAATTTCACCACATAGGAGGCTTCCCAGTATTGATCACCTAAATGGTATTTTAGGCCAAAGGATCAAAGGCTACACTTCAATAGGCTTAATCAAGGTACTCAGGATAGGAACATTTCTCAATTCCTTATGATAGGGAATAATACGCCTATGAAGAGGCATACAAAGAGAAATTTGTAGCCTAGGTTTTTCAAGGTATGATTCAACATTGGCACAATTAAGCAAACAAGGAGGGAAAGGTTTGCTTGAAAAGTATGATCAACAATAAGAGCAAAAAACCTCCAAATGACCCTAAGATGAAGCCTTAATGCAAAATAAATGGTCTTCAAGCCCTAGAATTATCGAAGGTTGATGATGTCAGCCCTATGGAAGCACTTTCAACCATACAAATTGCTAGATTTTGATGTTCTAAGGATCAACAATGTGAAATAACGTCAAACCAAGTCAACGATGAAGCCCTAATTGAATTTAGCTCGAAAATTTAACCTAATAACTTGCCTTGAAAGGCCAAAATTTCAGGAGAGAGAGAAAAAGATAAAATTTATGAGTTTGATCACCAAGATGGATGCTAGTGCCTTCTAGCTACTTGGATGATAGAGTCTCAGGGATTTTGACCATATGGAAATATCAAATCCTTGAAGGGAGTACACAAAAAACCCTATGTTTTCACTTGCTAACCCTAAATAAAATTTACTAAGGAAAATCTCTCTAAGATGTTCTATAAGGAAGTTCAAGGATACAAAATTAAAGCATGCAAAGTTTACCAATCATTTCATATAAAATGAAGCATTTAGACATGAAATGTGGACGCCTTAGCAATATTCATTACATGCAAAAATCACAAAAGGTATTAAAAAAAAAGTACTTGTAAGATATCCAAGAAAAAACCTTCTTTAGCCCAAAATGAAGTCTCCACAACAAGCAGCAGTCTCTAAAAGCAAAAAATCCACAAAAGATCACATCCCCACAAAGTAGTCGAGTACAAATAGCTAGGTCGAGTTATCTAAGAGAGGCTGAGTTTTCCACAAGTGATGATGAACAAAATGAGAGAGGTGATCCTCTATTTATACGAGTTCCACCTATTCTAATTTCTTATTAAAAGCCCCTACACAATTTTGATTTTTGAGTGGAAAAAAAAGTAAAATTGGGTTACAAGCCAATACACTAGCTTTACAACATAATATGCCAAGACAAGCCCACACATGTAAGTTGTAGACCTAAAAAAATGATGATGTCATGCACTTTTAGGGCTCCAAATGATCTATCAAGGCAAAGTCGAGGCTCAAAATGTCTTCAAGCATCATCATTATCCTCCATTTATGGAAAATCCCCAAATCATGCATCAAGGCAACTCTAAGGGTCCAAAATATAGATATAGGTGCCACATATCATCTCCTTAGGTGTCAAGTGGGCGATGTGGTGCCTCCTCTCTCCAATGTTAGTGATCCATGATGTGCAACAAACGCTCCTCAGTCATCCTAAGGATGATCATCCTCATTTGGGCCGTGGATCATGGCATGCCCATCAAGTGGTGCCAAGGCCAACCTAGTGACATGCTGGGTCCATTGGCATATCATCAAGAATCCTCCATGCTAAGTAAGAGAAACCCAATGTTCTAGCTCTTGGGGGTGCTATGGGATGTATATGAACTACTCAATTAATCAAAAGGGGAAACACTTTCCCAAAAGGGGGCAACACTACATTTTGCAAAGTTGTGATGCTCTTTGGAATGTAATGTATGGCATGGTCATTATGTGGAGTAGGGTGCCCTTAAGGCCTTTGCTACTTTGGACCACCTAGAAAAAACAACTCAAACTCAATTGAAACAACCATTAATTAGATACTAAGATCATAAATGCATCTAAGTGGACCATATTGTTTCATACTCCAAAGTGAGATCACCTTCAAATATCTAACTAAAGCAAGTATGGTAAAGGTGTTCCCCACTTTTGTAGGGGTGGCTAAGTAGTCAATCCTAAGGGAAGGTGTCATTTGGCAACTAGGGCCAAACTTCACATGGGTCATCTTATTTATGACAGCTAATATTTTTCTTGGATTCCTCTCTCTGAGAGGTGTAGGATTGATCTAAATATCATCTGATTTCGACATGTACAAAGGAAGTTATGAATTTATTTTGATTATGGACAAATTGTCAAGGTCGACCAACAAACCTTTGTAGGATCAGAAGCCCAACAGTCACATCTATTCATCCTCAACGCTTGTTATAAATACATGATGCCTTAGCCTCATTTGGATACACTCATCTTCACACTTCTATCTCTCTCTCCTCATTGATTGGGTACGGATTTCTGGGTGCCACTCTCTCCACACATCCAAAATTTCAGGAGGCCGTAATTTCAAGGGAGCAAAATTTCAAGAGGCCGAAATTTCAGGACAGCGAAATTTCAGGAGACCAAATTTCCAGACAATTTGACCAATCATTGACTAGTGTGCATTGACCTCCTTTGACTATGTCTTTTAGGGTCATCTCTGTTTAGGTAGGCTACATTTCTGGGCACAAAATTCGAGGCTAAATATTGACTATTGACCAACATTGACTGCAGCTAGGGCTGACTGTAAGTGGGCTATTTGACCAGACTTTGACTGGGCTGAATTTGATTGTTTTGAGCGATGTTTTATCTTGTTGTTTGGATGCCGAAATTGATTGAAGTTGACCAATTTGCTGAGGGTCAAATCTGCCATCTTGACCAATGTTGACTTTTCTAGTTACGGCTCTTTTGTTGCAGTTATAAATTATCAGATTTGTAAATTGTACTATCTCTCTCTACTGAACTATTGAAGACTAAAAGAAGATTTGATCAAGGGTTTCCCCACATTGGGGTTTGTCCTTGGCTGGTGCCACATCTTCCTCTTGTCTTGGCTTATCTTCTACTGTTTATGTTTATGTTCTATCTGCATTTTACTATCATGTTGATGTGATTGCTAATCTGAATATTGATACTGGGCTAATAAAGAAATTGAAGTAAAATTTCTCTAAAGCATAGAACATACCATTGTTGCTTAAAATTAACATGGTATCAGAGCTGAGTTGAAGACAAAGCCAAAGCAAGAGTGAAAGAGAAATCACCAAAGACAGTTGGACAAGGTCAAAAGGCTCAATGGGTTCCTCATCCTACTTCCTGGCTAAAGACAAGCTCCATGATAACTCTAACTATCATGGATGGAAGATGTCTCTTGATTTGATCTTGGAAGAAAAAGAAGTGACGGATTACGTGCAGGGTAAAATCCCTAAGCCTCCTTCAAATGGGTGCACCGGCCACTGCGAAGATCAAGTACAATAGGGTTGAAGTCAAGCAAAGAAGATTATCAGGGATTCCATTGACAAGCATCTGGTGGCCTATAATCTTTGAATTGAAGACTCCAAGGAGATCTATGACATGTTGGTTGGCATGTTCAAGGTTAGTAATGCTCATAAAATTCTATTTCTCAAGAATAAGTTGAAGGATGTTAAGAAGGATAAGGATGAGGACATTCAATCCTATTTCTTGATGATTACTGAGATCAAGAATGATCTATTCTCGATTGGAGAAGTCATTCCTGACAAGGAACTTACTCTCACCACCCTTGGAGGACTACCACATGAGTGGTATATATTTAGAACCACTATACTCAACAATGATCGAATTCCAGGGTTTGAAGAATTAAGGTCGAGATGCATTCAAGAAGAAACAAGAATGGTGGAGCAAGAAATGTCTTCTAATAGAAGCAACCCCACTGCATTCTTCGCTCATGCCAAGAGGAAGAACAATGCAAGTTCAAAGAAGCAAAGTCAAGGAATACCAGGATTCAAAAATGGAAGGAAGGGAAGATGCTATGTTTGCAATAAGTTTGACATTATGCAAGGGAGTGTCCAAATAGAAGGGACGCATCGCATGATGATGATCACAATCATTCCAAGGGAAACTTCAACAAAAACGATCAAAGGAATGGCAGGTCCAATGGCAAAGGAAAAAGGATTGCAGGACATCAAGGAAATGGTCGACCCTCCAAGAAATCAAGTAACTCTAGGTATGAAGAATCTAATGTTGTTAACAATAAGCAAAAAGAGTACTATATTATATTGATCCTCTCCACTACCTCTCCTCCAAACACTTTGGGAAATTGGCTAATTGATAGCGGTGCCTTAAGGCACTTCACCGGATACAAGGAAGCCCTCTCTAATCTGATAGAAAAGGAGACAAACTTGGAAATCATCCTTGGAGACGATTCCACCTATCCCATGAAGGGAGTATGGAATGTTACCCTTCAATTGAATCAAGGTAACCATATTCATTTACAACAAGTACTATATGCACTCGATCTCAAGAAGAACCTGGTGTCCATTTCGTCAATGGAAGACAAAGGATTCAAGGTGGCTTTTATCGATGGAAAGGTACGTGTTTGGAAAAGAAATTTTAAATATGCTTTTACTCTTGGGTTTAGAGTTGACACTTTATACCAAGTTGGAGGAAGTCCATTGGGAGCCATGTCTTGCAACACATCTCTACAATCTGATCTATGACATCGGATGTTCGCCCATCTTCATTATAAGGCCCTACCCAATGTGAGACAGATGGTGACAAGTATGCCCAAGTTCAAAGTAGAGCATGAAGGTGTATGTCCGGGATGTGTCGAAGGAAAACTTACAAGGGGACCACTCCCCTCAAGTAATAGCAAAACCACAGACATATTGCAATTGATCCACTCCAACATATCTGGTATGATTCCCGTAAACTCTTTGGGAGGATACTTATATTATCTCACCTTTACGAATGAGTATTCTCGCAAGACTTGGATCTACTTCTTTGAAGGAGAAGGATGAAGTGTTCACCTGGTTCCAACATTTAAAAGCCTTGATCGAAAACCAATTCGAGAAGAAAATCAATATATTGAGGACCGATAATGTGACTGAGTACGAATCTAGTGAATTCCAAGATTATTAATGAGAAGCTAGTATTAAGAGGGAGACTACAACACCATACACCCTCGAGCAGAATGGTGTGGTTGAAAGGAAAAATTGCTCTATTGTAGAAGTTGTTTGTACCATGCTTCATGATCAAGGCCTTTTGAAGTTCCTATGGGTTAAAGCTGCAAATATCGCCGTGAATGTTCAAAACTGATGCCCTCATCAAGTATTGGACTCCAAGACTCCCAAAGAAATGTTCACTGGTAAGAAACCTGATGTCTTTCATTTTAGAATTTTTGGAAGTCTCGTATATTTTCATGTGCCAAAAGAGAAAAGAAGCAAATTGGGTGCATTTAGGGGGAAGAAAGGAATCTTTGTGGGCTATAGTGAAAATTCCAAGGGATATAGAATTTATGTGGCTGGTCAAAAGGAAGTTGAGATATGTCATGATGTCACCTTTGACGAAGATATGGCCCTTAGGAAGATCAACAACCTTCTTATCTCAAGGAAGGACAAAGAAGCTGACACCAGAAATCAAGCTGAAAAAGAGGACGAAACGATGTTTGATGTTGATGAACCTATGGATCATATAGATCCTCCTCCTCATGGGCCTTCCTCCTCCAAAAGGAGACCCTCATGGCTTAGGGAGACTGTTGAAGATGCCGAGAGACACATTGCACCATGGGGGACTTTCCGTGAAAGTAAGAAGCCGAATAGGTATCAAGGATATTTGACCTCCATGAGCACTATCATTCAAAATGAGCCTTCATCATTCAAAGAATTCGTAAAGCATAAAGTATGGAAGGATGCTATGAATGAAGAATACGAGTCAATTACGAAAAATGATGTCTAGGATGTGGTCCCTAGACCTTAGGACAAATCGGTTGTCACCTCTAAGTGGCTCTACAAAATCAAGCATGGAGCCGATGGAAGTGTAGACCCTCTCGTTCACAAATTTAAGAGGGAGCTGGCTTTTGAATTTGAGATAAAGGACCTATGACCGATGCACTATTTCCTAAGGTTGGAGGTCTGGCAAAAGCTAGGTGAAATTTTCCTCTCTCAAGGAAAATATGTTGTGAAGATATTGGAAAGATTTGGGATGGTGGACTGCAAGCTTGTAACTACTCCAATGGAACTTAACTTTATGAAGTTATGTGGTAGTGCTACTAGACCTGAATTGGGAAATGCTTCCGAGTATCGTCAACTCATAGAAGCACTGATGTTCTTGGTGAACTCCCTCTGGACATATGTTTTGCAGTTAACACATTGAGCCAATATATGGTTGAGCCTCATCATATATATTGGATTGGTGCCAAGAATCTTCTGAGATACCTTCGGGGCATAATCACTCATGGACTGAGATACACTACTAGAGATGTGAGGCTGCATGGTTATTCTGATGTTGATTGGGCTGGCAGTGTGATAAATCACAAGAGCACTTTTGGATTTTGTTTTTCTTTGGGTTCTGCTTCGATATCCTGGATGAGCAGGAAGCAGATATCGGTTGCCTTGAGCACCGCCGAGGCCAAATACATAGCTGCTAGTATGGCCTCCTGTGAAGCTATCTAGTTGAGGAAGCTCTTCAGTGAGCTATTTGGACATGCGCTGGATACCACCGTGATCCTCTCTGACAACGAGAGTGGGATCCGATTATTAGAGAATCTTTTGTTTCATGACCACTCCAACCATATAGATATCAGGTTCCACTTTATCCGGGATATTGTACAACGAGGAGCAACAAGGCTCCATCACATTGGGATTGAGGAGCAGGTCGCTGATATTCTGATAAAGCCATTGGAGAAGGTCAAGTTCTTGGCCTTCCTAGAACGACTTGGAGTCATCGAAAGACCCTCTTATGAGGGTCCTGTATGAGATGGACCTTGAGCTCTGGGAGCTCCAAGGGGCTTGGGGTACTTCTTGGAGCGATGAGCAACCATAGGGTGAGTGGTTCAGCCTTCCCCTATGATACCCCTTGGTGACATGTAGGTAGGATGAGTGGTTCATCCTTCTCCTGCTAAGACATCCTACCCATGTAGTCTAGGACTCATGGGAAGTACCTCTCATTTGGCCAATAAGTAGAGAAATAAGGATAAGGACCATAGTACTACCAATGGACGCATCGTGTACTACCATACTCCCTATGCTAGGATGACCGATATGGATATGGGATCAATTGGAACTGACTTCGGGTCAGTAAGAGTGGTATGATAAACTCTTTTGATTGGAACTGAATTCAGGTGAGTAAGAGTGGTATGACACACTCGCCTTTGATTGGCACTGACTTCGGGTTAGTAGAGAATGGTATGATACATTCTCGATCACTTCTTCTTCTTCATAGTTCAACAGTGCATTGATGGCAGAGATAGTATAGAGGGTGCCAGAGTACAATGGGAGGCTTATCCTTCCAGCCTTACTATGACAGACTTGTCTCTAGAGACTTGAACCCAGGTGGATAGGGATGACAAACCACGATCCCTACCACTTGAGCTAAGCACCCCTTGACGACCGAAGCCATTTATTACTCTCCACAAAGTCTTCATAGATAGGGAAGTTCCAAACGAAAATAGATTCTTAAATCCCCAACCTCCAAAGGATTTAGGCAAGGAAAACGACACTACCACCTAACCAGATGTACTCCTTTCTCCTTTTTGCTAGTGTAGAGAAAACTAAACATTTTATGTCTTAATTTAATTAAGGGATTTTGAAAGTGCCATCCAATAAACAAGGATACTTTCAAGGACAAAATTTACAAGTATCATCCTCCCCCCCATAGAGAGCCACCTAAAACACTAGTTAGAATTCTATGATCAGCCTTTTTAAGGAGCCAAGTCTACTCCTTTAAGTAATAGTTCACTTTCAAGAAAAATCCCAGGTATTTAAGACCCTTGGAAATAAGCTTCACGTTATAAGGTAGTATGGACTTTATGAGATCGAGATTGTCATCTCAGACTTTGTTATGGAAAAAGGTAGATTTTTGCATGCTAACCTCCATATTGGAGGCTTGACAAAAGTGAGATAATTCTGGCATAACATTCCCATTTAGTAGAAGATCCATATACGAAAATTAAGATATTATCAACAAAAAGGGGATGAGTTATGTGCATTGATCTAGTCACTTCGACCCCTTTCAAATTCCCAAAACATTTGGCTTGAATGATTAGTGTGCCTAAACCTTCAACTATTAAAACAAAGTAGAGGAGAAAGGGGACAACCTTGTCTCAACCCCCTAGTGCTGCGAAAAAAGTTGGAAGGGGAACCATCCACCAACTTTGCAAAATTTGTTGAGGTTACACACCCCATGATCTAGTTGGTCACTTCTAGATTTAGGCTGATTTGAAGCAGAATCAAGTCTTCAAAGTTTCCAATTGACTTTATCATATGCTTTGACCAAATCCATTTTCAAAATCAGTGCATCTAGTATGGACTCTGTGAGATTGAGATTGTCATCTCAAACTTTGTTATGGAAAAAAGTAGATTTCTGTAGGCTAACCTCCATATCGAAGGCTTGACAAAAGAGAGATAATTCTGGCATAAAATTCCCATTCAACAGAAGATCCATTTCCGAAAATTAAGATATTATTAACAAAAAGGAGATGAATTATGTGCATTGATCTAGTCACTTTGACCCCTTATAATCCCAAGACATTTGGCTTGAAGGATCAATGTGCCTAAACCTTCAACTATTAATAAAGTAGAGGAGAAAGGGGACAACCCTTGTCTCAAACCCCTAGTGTAGCAAAAAAAATTGGAAGGGGAGCCATCAATTAGCTTTGTGAAATTTGTTGAGGTTACACACCCCATGATCTGGTTGGTCACTTCCAGATTATGGCCAATTTGAAGCAAAATCAAGTCTTAAAAAATTCCAATTGACTTTATCATATGCTTTGACTGGATCCATTTTCAAAATTAGTGCATCTAGTTTTTTTAATTTAATAAAGTGGAGGGTTTCTTGAGAAACTCCAATAACATCGTGGATTTTCCGGTTTGGAAAGAAATAAAATTGTTTCAAAGAAATCATCTTAGCAAGTTTTTCTCTAAGCCAAATGTATAATATCTTTGCAATAATCTTATATATTGAGTTACACAATGAAATCAACCTAAAGTCATTAAAATTCTTAGGTTTTGAGCATTTTGGAATTAGAGTAATAAATGTGGCATTACTAGCACTTTTAATTGATGTTTTCCTTCTAGCCTCCTCCACCATCTGTAAAATCTCATTCCCCATCAGATCAAAGAAATCTA